>PVKB01006085.1:0-74878 GCA_004027205.1 Ctenodactylus gundi | reverse complement strand
AACAGTAGCCATGTCACAGTTTGAACTTCAGCCTGTCCTGAGATTTCCTCCACCAGAGTAAGCAGTCCACCAACTTCAGCTTCAGGCAAAGTCTCTGGACAAGGGCACAATGCCAACAAACTTATTTTTGCCAGAGTGTAGCACACATGGTGTTTAGGCCACTTGCCAATACAGTCCTCCTGCCCATCTGAAACTTCTCCAGCCTGGCCTTTCCAATCCACACTTCTATCAGCATTCTGGTCTTCTGAGCTCTGACCAGAATCTCCCCTCAAGCTCAGCTCAGAGCTCTCAAAGGCTTCTCCACCATGCATCCCCAAACTTTTCCAAATTCCTTCTGCAAACCGGTTCCAAAGACTTCTGAGCCACATCTTCAGGTAAAGTACAGCAACGACTCCACTCCTCTGGTACCGATAACTGTCTTACTCTTTTACTGCTGTGACTCAATACCCGACACCCACAAACTTAGGAAAGGAATGGTTTATTTTAGCTCACAGTCTCGAAGGTCACAGTCCATTCAGGGGTGGCCAGCAACAATTGAAGTACGTGGCAGAGAGGGAGGTAGAGGCAGCTTCTCTGGACATCACAAACAGGAAGAACAGCTGAGACCAGTTGAGACTAGTCTCTGCCCTCCAGGAAGGCAGGTGCAGCTTATGTATCCTTTCAGGTCTCCGCCCAGTAACCAGTCCCTCCTGCATCCAGGTGTGGCCACTACACACCGTTAATCCTAACTTAACTGCAATCCACCCCTCCAGACCAGACCCCAATCCACCAACATCACGTGGTTGCATTAAAATACATGAGACTTTTGGGGGACACTCCAGATCCTAACCACAACACCCAGCAAGATACTAGAAGACATAGAACTTTGGGCTTCTCTCCAGCTTCCCTTGTGCTCACCGAAAGAGAAGTCATATTATATTCCTGTCACAACCCATCCCTCCTACTGTCCTGATCATGAGCCCCCAACATTAGTCTCTTATCCCTCATCCCCTCTCAGTGTACCCTCTCTGCCTTATCACCAGTCCATGCAGAGAAAGCTCATTCTGCTCTAATCTGCTTGAACGTCTTTTGGATCCTTCGAATTTTCTCTTGCTCCTCCATCCTGTCAACTTCCCACAGGAAAAGCCAACCTGAGTCTGGTAGTGACTTCCTCATACACCATGGTGCACATGTTACCTCCTCCAAAGCCCTGTCTCATCAACTGGTGGAGTAAGCCTGTCTGAGGCCATTCAGGCCTTATGGAAACTTACTTTCCACAGTTCTGGAGGCTGGGAAGTAAGTCCAAGGTTTGGAGTCTGGGGAGGGTGCCTCATAGATAGCCATTATCACCCTCTAACCTCACACGGTAAAGGAGTCTGGGGTCTCTGATGGGTCTCTTTTAAAGGGCACCAATACCATTTATGAGGGCTCTGCCTCCATGACCTAATCACCTCCCCAAAACTCCACCCCCTACTACTTCTACCCGAGAAGAGGAGATTTCGACATAAGTGTGTCCGTTGAAGGGATTATGTCAGCCTTTGTGGAATTAGGATTGTCAGCCTCCCTAGACTGGGGATCAAGAACTGGTCTGGATTGGAGTGTGAGTCAGTTGTGGGTTGGCCAATGAGAGAAGAGCACCCATCCAGATGTGGGAGGGCCAACTGGAACTCCAACAGTACAAAAGGAAGGAAGAAGTACAATTGTTACAGCTTCTTCTCCTGGGAAAGCTCTCGCCTTCGCAATTGTCTACGGACGTTGACTTGCTACACACTGCAGATCGTCAGCACAGATTTGCTCCAGTCTCGACTTGTGCCTGTCTGTCTGTCGCTGATCTTCAGGCTTCGGTCTTCCCCCGAGATCTACAGCAGACTCCCACCTCACCGGCTGTCCTGCAGTCCCGGGCGGGAGATCTACTTCACGGCTGAGCAGCCATCTTGGGCCAACTCTATCCTTGGATTTGTAAGCCTTCCTAATAGACCCTTTTTGTGATAAAAATCTGTAAACTCTGTTTTTTGAAAGAATCCAAACTAATACAATAAGGCTTTGGGAGACATCGTTCAGATCATAGAAGCCTGGGATGCAACACTGAGGTTGCTGGGGTTAGAGTGGAAACATACACAGCCCTCAGTATCTGGGCTTTGTTAAGCCTAAATTCCTTCTACTGCTGGAATCACAGTTCAATACTGCAAACCCAGGTGTCACCTGGGGCCACTTTGGGTGATGCCTTGGCTTTCTCCTCTGGCCCCTGCTTGCAGATATCACTCCCTCTGCAGAAAATGCTCAGTAGCCTGCTCGATGGCCCACATCTGCAGCAACAGTCAGTGGCTCCTCTGCTGCAATAGCATGCTGACACCAGCAAAGGCTGAAGGCATGTGAATGATTCCTTGAAGAACAGGGAACGCAGGTCCCTACTGCCACACCCCCACATACCCCACTGAAACACACAGGTAGATTCCTACCAGAAGCACATTGACTGACACCGGATCTTTTGCTCCTCTAATTCCCTCAGCCTGGACCATTACCTGTCCTGGCTAGTGCTTGCCTCCCAGGCAAGACTGAGCACACCACAAGGGGCAGGACTTTGTCTCTACTGTGTCCCCAGTGCCTAGCTTATTGTACAGGCTATATTTATTTATGTTTAATTTAGTTTTGGAAGACGGTCTCTTCACCTGCAGTCTCAGAACCTAATTCCCAAATGAACCAGGAATCCTGCCCACACCGAGAGGCTGGCTATTCTTTCAAGGCTGTTGCTAAGCAGATTCTGGAAACTCAGGGCAAGTGTACCTTCCATGAGGCCTCTCATTTCCTACCCAGGGCAGCCATTTCACTACCTTTTGTAGAGGGTGGTTTTGGACCTGAGAGGGAGGGAACAAGGACTCAGAGATTCTAGAGATGGAAGTTTAACCTTTTGGTTTGGCTAGGCTGTAGGGAGCAAAGAAGAGTCGTCTTAGGCCACATATAAAACATATAATATAGTTAATGTACATAACTAGCAAAAATTCCTTTTTATATTCTTATTATGACATTAAAATGAAACAATCCAATAAGCCCAAGTCTCCCTGAGGGCCTCCTTTCCAGACCTCAGACACACACATTTGTAGTGAGGTCAGGAAATACTATGTTGTATTCTCTAAGTTGCAAAGCACATGTAACATCTGATATGCGCAGGTTTTAATGCTGCTGTGTGGGTGGACAGGGGAGGCAGAGTTAGCACTGAACTGCATGGTACCCTATGGTGTTTGGTTGTCACTTACATACTCCATGTTTGAATGCCATATGATTGAGTCATGAACAATATAGCTAAAAATAATGTTAAAGGTTATGATCTTGTGGGGTTGCATTACTAGTGGCCCAGGGCCTCATGGGTTAGTCATGCTGGTTTTAAAAAAAACTCACAAAAAGAATTTTGTATTGTTGTAAAACAATTTTCTAATTTGTGTTGGGCCTCATTCAAACTATCCTGGGTACATGTGCCCATGAGTTGAATAAGCTTGCTCTAGAGGGTCCTAAACTAGAGGCCCAACTGTGTTCTCTACCTCTGTTTAGTTCATCTCTGAATCATTGTCCTCTTCCCTGCCAGAAATCCAAGCTCCCTGTGGAATACCCCATGATCTTCTCAGAGAGGTTCCTTGAAAATGAGCTACCATGCTTCTACAAAAGAAGTTCAGGCCTGACATTGTGATGCCTGCTGTGCCCAGAAAAGCTGGCAGAGTGATGGCTTCCTTGGAGTTTGTATATGGTGGGCTCAAAAATCTCATCATGAGGGAACAACCAAGACCTGAAATGTGCTGTTCTTGGAGTTTCCTTGCAAACACATAAGCACCAAGCACTTCTCTAGCATCTGATGCACATGTATGCATGCATTCACTTGTGCACACGTGCACACACACACACACACACACACACACACACACACACACAATTCAGGCCCACTCTAACATGAAGTCACTACTCTCGTGCACTTTACACATTTGCAATCAATCTTTTAAAGATTAGTAGAAAAAAAAAAAAACTAGCGTTCCAAGGGTTTTAAAGCCTTTTATTTGTTTACACATTATCTAAATTGCAGACAAAAGATTTGCTACTTGGGTAATCAACACTGCTAACCAATCACAGAACAAGATATTAACCACAGCAAGAAAGAGACATGAGGCTTGTAACTCAGTCTTTATGAACATGTGAGGGTCCCATTAAGGGAGTAGAATATCCAGCAATTCTGAAGACGAAAGTGCTAGATGCCCATATTTCTCAGCATCTCATCAGCTACTGGTCATGACTTCTTCAAGGCCCCCTTTCCAGACCCCAGTCTGGGCAGAAAGGGGAAGGGATCCGGTTCATGGATAGTCCTTCCATCCAGTCTTCTAAATGAAGGGCAGTTGCCTCTCCCTCCATGCAAGTCCTAGATCAGTGAGCTGAAATCCAGACGTCAGCAACTGCTAACCTCTAGATTCTTCTGGAGACATTCACAATATGCCAGCTCTTCGGGAAGTCACCAAACCAGCATGTCCCCTTAGGATGATGCAAGATGTGGCACCACATCTTCAATACTGAAACATCAAGAGATCTTGATACATCCCTTAGACAGGGCTGAAATGCCACAGCAATTTTTCACATTGGGAGCTACAAAAGAGAGGGAACTAACACACAGAGAAAGGAGTATTCCTGGAAGACAAGAGGATCAGAGTGGCACACACACACACACACACCTATATACGAAGGCTACAAACCACATCACACCTGAAAGAGGAGGAGAGCTAGCAGAATGGGGTTGGGGCTTCTTGTTCATTTGTTTTGCTGTGGTTGCTTTTTAGAGAAGCCAGAGAGAGCCAAACAGAAACACTCTCCTCAGACCATTACTCACAACTTCCCAAATCTACAGCCCTTTTCTTTAACCTCATGGAAGCTCATGGATGCACATTAAGGCCCAAGCAGCTCAAGGCAAAAACTCCAGGTTGTTCAGTCAGCAAGAAGTAATGTGGTGTTGGGTCCTAAGGTCTGATGGAGAGACAGTGTTCAAGGGCATAAAAGGAAGACTCTCATTTGTAGGCATTTCTAGCAGTGGGGGTCAACTCTCTTAGCCTTTGTTTTATGACTAAGAGTTTCAGAAGGAATTGGAGGGGAGATGGGGGACAGAAAAAGCATACTGGACAGTAGAAATAAAATGCTACAATAGCTTCCCTTTCTTGGGCCCACACTGAAGAAGTTGGCATTGCATGTACAGGATGAGAGATACCATAGAAACCCACTGGTTGGAAAGCATCAGAACAGTTCAGGGTGTCCTCCCAAATGCAGCCCAACGCATCCCAAGATGGCGCATTTCTAAGCCTTCAGCATATCCACAGTCAATTCACTGGTTAGGACAGGGCAATGAAGACTGATGTGGCCCCCAGTGCCACCCACCCTGACTCTAGGCCTCCATGCTCTACCTGGAGCCTGCTGCTCCTACCCAGTGCAACCCAAGAGTTCAGAAGCAGAGGCAGTTCTCATTAACACTACCGCACCAGTCTCTCCCTATGGGAAGACAGAGAGGGGCCTAGGAGAAGAGGACAGCCAGTTTCCTTTGGCTTCCTGGTGGAGATGCTTCATGCCTTGGCAATCAACACTGAGCTTTAAGATTGTCCTTAGCCTGAACACATTTGGAAAATGGGAGGACAGCTGGTGAAGGACTTCATTCTGGCTCTTGCTTGAGTCAACTGTGTGACATGAACAGGCAGGCCAGTCACTCCTCAGGTCTCCGTTTCCTAATTGTCCGGCAGGCCAGCTTCAGGCTGGGAAGGAGTCTGAAAGTGCACCTGAGTGGACCATCTCAGAGCTCGGCCACTGGGATCTCAGACTTTCAGTTCCATGCCGCATGGAGCAGACAGCCCATGGGCTCAAACTCCACTGCCAGCTGCTCAGAGACTCCTAGTCTGACCTGAACAGAATCCACATTAGATGACCTTCCTCTATCCCCTCCATCAGAGCTAACGATAGGGTGATGCCAGCAATGCAAAGAAAGTTTGGTTAAGAAGAACCGTGCCCATAGGCTTTCAAATGGATGGGTAGACCAAACCCCAGGAAACATTTCAGGCTCTTAAGCACTTTAAAAATCAGACTATGGCCAAGCCTGTGTCTCTGACTATCCACAAAGGTCACCAAAATCCCCCTTGCTGTCAGGCATGTGTTGTCCAGGGGCCCAGATGAGGTTCTCCAGCCTCCCACAAAGGCTGCTTTACACCAGCCCTACAATGACAGATAACATGCTTTCTCCCAAGCCAGGCATTTCATTTGCAAGCCAGCCTGGTGTGGCTTCTTTGGGGAACAGCTAACAGCCAAACCTGGCTGTGACACATGCAGAGAAGAGATGGCACACCTGGTTCATTCCTGATGCTGTCAATACAGACAAGTAGGGGTCAAATGAAGCGTGAAGCTGGATCTGATGAGCCCTTGGCCAAAGGCAGGCAGAGGAGGTTTACTAAAAATGCCTCTGACATTGTGGCTTCACACACACACACGCACACACACACACACGCACACACACACACACTTGCTCATCCCAGTCTAATCCATGCACGAGACCCCCACCAACACTACTCCTGTCTGCTTTCTGCAGCAGGGACTGAACAAGACCATCCTGCGGGCTGTTTTCCACGTCTGATCAGGCCCTGCTGATGGTATTACCCTGCCCATCATCCCAGGCATCATAAAGCAGCATTCAGAAAAACGGCCTCAGATTTTCTGGCCTCAGACATACTCCAGCTAGAGTCTAAGGATGCTCACCTTCCAGGGGCAGCCAGAACTCGGGGAAACGAATAGAAGCAGCAAGGCCTAGATCACCCGTGTTCTTCCCCCCAGCCTTCAGAAGTAACCAGATGTGTTAGCCTGCATGCCTTCCCACCGGCTCACATGCATCCAAAACAGGCACCCCCATACACATAAACCTCCCCAGGTGGCACATCCTTGACACAGGATCAGGATTCTCCCAGAGAACTTAATTTTACAGCTGAAAAGCAACTTGAAGGCTGAGCCTGCGTGTGGTTCATTTTTCAAACCGCTATAGGACCTAACACATCGCTTTGCACATAGCCGGGTCTCTGCCAAGTGTCTTAGCCAGAACCAGCCGGTCCAGCCATCACTCTCAGCAGACAAGAAACGTGCCATTTGCTTTCTGAGGAAAAGCACCCAAGAGGACACGGGTCAGATGAGTGGGGGACAGGGAAGATGGACACTGTTCCCTTCCCTTTCCGGGTCAGAGGGCACAGATGACTTGCAAGCACTGGCTGCTTCTTGCCCAAGCATGATCTTTTTGCCTTCCCAGGGGCGCTGGCTAGCCAGGTCTTCCCCTGCCTCCCACCTAGCATCCACCTCTGCAATGAGATAATTGTTCTGTATTTTTATGTCTCGCTTGCATATTACCCAGCAACGCTTCTTTTGCTTTTCTCCAGTCCCTAATTTAGGCCTCTTCAACTACATGTTGAAAGGGCACAGGGGTATATTTTCTTCTTCGACTATGCTGCTGTTTCTTCCCATCACCACCCCTCTCTCCAGCATCCAGCATGGCAGGCAGGAAGGCCGGGAAAGGCGTGAGGAAGGGAAAGGCAGGAGCAAAGGCGAAAGCAGGTCTCGGTGGGTGAAGTCAGTAAGCCCCAGCCCGAAGTCTAGCCACAGTCTTCGCATCCCTTTCATAGCAAAACTGAGATGTTCCTTCCAATTGCTCAACTGTTGCTAGACATCTCTCCTAAGAAGCAGGGGTGAGTGCGGGGACAGGTGGACAGAGCTGGAGCCAACGGCTTTCCAGGCCCAAGGCCCCCTTTACGAGCCCTGCGGCTGCGCAGGGCCTGAACGCTGGGGCTGCTGGGCTGCACAGCTGGGTCTTGTCTGGCAGATCCTGGCTTTCCCTCCCATCTGGAGCAAAACCAATAGGTCCCTTTAGTTCATCAAGCAGGGTGTGTTTATGCATGTACCCACACGCGCACGCACACCTCTGTTCTCATCAATATTAATACTATAAACACAAATAATAAAGACGCAGAGCGGCAAGCCAAGGAGATGCAGCAAGTGTAAATTTAACCTGGGGGATTACAGGGTTGTGCTGCTGAGGGAATGCATTGGCCCTGGGGGCTCCTGGGCCACCCCACTTCCCACAGGGGCCTCTCCGCTGCTGCCCGCACTCCCTGGCACAGCAGCACTTACTCGCCAGACTGGGCTGGTGCCGACCTGAATAGCCATCTTGCTCGCTGCCTGGACTAGAGGTCATTATTAGTAATTATATCTCGGTCCAAGAGGGTTCTGGCTGCCTGCCAGTCCCGGTCCTGCCTTCCTCTGGCCTGCCCTGGAAAACGTCACCATCAGCACAAGCACTGCTTTCTTGTGGTGGGGCCAGAGCAGGGGAAAGCCTGGAATGTCCCTCTTTCAAGACCGCTGGCCCTACAACCTAAGGCTGGCACTGGAGCAAAGAAATGGAGAGAGGCGGGAACAGAGGCTGAAACCAAGGAGTCCCTCTGTGCCCTCCGACTCCGCGATGCCCCTCAGTTTCAGGGTGCTAGGGATAAGCTCAAGTCTCGGACAGCTGCGGGGTCACAGGCAGGGCTTGCTCAGCGCTTAGGAGGCTCTCACTGGGCACAGTCACTTCCCAGCCTTCTCCTCACACCCAAACCTCCCCCCTCCTTCTAGGAAGCTCTCTAGACTGGAACCACCACCGCAGCCGGGGCTTCCTGAAGGCATTTCCTCTGAGCCTCCCTTCTCTCCCTGGGCTAGGGACGCAGAGGGAAAGCCCACAGCCAGGCCTTCCTGGGAGTAGCCGCTGAGAAGGCCGCTGTCTGCGCGGGAGTGGGGGGGGTTCGGGGCTGGGGGCTCTGGGGGGAAGCTGTTCACCCTTCCCTGTCCAGGTGCCGATCGCGCGGCGCGCACGCACACACACACACACACGCATCCTCTCTTCCTTCCTCCCTCTTGTCTCCTGCTCGGAGCAAGCACCCCATCTGTCCTTCACTCAGCCCAGAGGGTCTTCGGCCTCCCTTGGAAAGGGTCCTCCGCTCTCAAAGGTCCCCACTGGCTACCCTAAAGGCCTCGAACCAGCCCATGAGTCCCACTGTCTGTACCGTGGGAGCAGGCGGGCGTGGCTTCTAGCAGAAAGTCATTAACACCCCCCTAAGCCCTGAGAAAGCTCAAAAAATGAGGAAGGAGTACCAATTCAGACAGCTCCAGTGCACCTCTGACTACGGATAAATTAGACCCCAGGGCCGTCGGGCTCTGGATGAGAAGATTTGCAGCCTGAGGCAACTGAAAATATGTTTCTTCCTTCCCACCATCTTCCTCGATCCTCACCTGGATACAAAAGCAATTGGGTATCTGAAAGCCAGAAGCATCCTCCGGGAGTGGGAGTAAGATTCCACCGCGAAGAGCAGCCTCCGGGCTTCAGGGACGAGGCCTGCTAGGCCTGGGCACCCCCCGTGGCAGTGACTGAAACGCCTTCGCTTCCCAAGGCTGCAGGCCAGAATCCAGCCCACCCCTTACTGCCATCTGTCCCCTGCCCCGTCCAGTCTCGACCAGAGGGCCTCAGCTGCTTAGCAATTAAAGTTAGGACATCTTTCTGTGGGAGTAGGAAAATCCACAGGACTCAGACAGGAGCCTAGAGATCCCTCCCACCTCCAGCTGAGTGAAGGGCACACTCCTGCCTGCTGTGCCCTGAGAAGCCCCGCATCCAACAGGGAGCTAGAAGTCAGGGGCTTTCAGAAAGGAGGAGCTGGCTCAGTGTCTAGAACTGGGCAAAAGCTTTTTAAAAATACATATACAAGCTTGTTACTTGGAATCACAAATAAAGAAAACGCGCTAGGCTAGGTCTTATTCCCACCCACTGCCTGCTAGTTATTTAGCGCCAGGGGCTTTTCCTAAGGAAACCAGGCCCCACCCTACCCAGCTCTGGCTCCGCACACTCTCACCCCTCCCCACCAGCCGGGGATCCCCGCGGCCTTTTCCTCCCCTCTGCTCACCGAGCTTTGCCTCCACCGCCTCACGGTCTGCTCCCAAGGGCTTTCTTTCCTTCCTCTCCAGGTATGCCAGCTCACTGAAGTGCCACCAGTCCGCAGCTGTCCCTGAAAGGACTCAGGCCTGGCACTCACAGCATCTTCAGGGGACATGGGAGCGTCGCCTCCAGAGCGGACTTCTCCCTCAGGCTGCGACTAGGGGGCAGGGGCAGCGGTGGGCATCAGGGGAGTGGGGGACGGGCTGAGAGCCAGCCTAAGGGCAGGCACGGTGGTCCTCAGGGCACCGCGTGGGGGCTCTACCTGAGCAACGCCCTTTCCACGCTCGTGCTCCTTTCGAAGGGAAGACTACAGCCTGAGTTTGCCAGCAATCTTGCTTCAACAGCACAGGGCAGCACAGGTCTCCTAAACTTGCCCCCAAAGGGAAAGTAATAACAATCATGTCATTTTGCTTTCTTAAAATATCTGGACATTTTAAGGGGAGGGATGGAAGGAAACATGTTGTATTCAAAGCTCAGAGACAAAAATGTACCAAGAGCAGAACTCTCCGGGGTGTGGTGAGACCTCCACCATGAAACCCAGGCCTACCCCCCCCCCCCCCCAAAAAAAAAAAAACCCTGTTATCTTCCCCAGCTCTGAAGGAATCTGGCCTCCCTCCCACGCACCCATGGGAGGCTGAGCCCCAGCCACAGGAAGCAGCTGCTTTCCGCAACCAGACCAGGCCGCCTACCTGGCCCGGGGGCAGCGACACAGCTCCTGCCTCAGGTGCTATGAGTCAGTGCAGGGCACAGAAGGAAGGCTGGAATGTAAATCTGCTAGCAGGGGCCTCCGTTTCCTCACAAAGCTGCCCTCCCTGGATTTGCTACCGCCTCAAAAAAGAGTGTCTCCAAAATGTCAAGAAAGTAAGCTTTACCTTCCAACAGAGATCCTGCAGGTGCACCTCCCCTGCCTGCCAGGGCCATGTACGGGATGGAGTGGAACAAAGGGGTCCTGGCTCTTCCAGGGACTTGAGCTGGGAGGCAACAGCATCGTTATCTCCACTTAGGGGTCTCTCTGCAAAATGACCGCGAAGCAGGGTCCCTCATCACACCAGCATTTACCCCCATCTCGGCACCGGCCTGGCCTGATAGGCCATATTTCCTCACGCTACACAAGTGGGCAAGGAGGCTTCAAGAGGTGAAGTCCCTTGTCCAAGATCATCCAGCTAGACCGTGGCAGAGCTGGGCTTTCATTCAAGGAAAAGCCAGTGCTGTGCCTGGACGGAAATGCAATCTGCCTTCTGCAGAAGGAGCTCTCCATTCCAAGTTGGTCTGCCTTGTAGAAGTGGGCACCTGGACTATCCTGAGTCTCAGCCCTATGGGTCACCTCCCACAGCCCATGTGAGCCAGTCCTGGTCTCCTGGGTCACATCCCTGGCCCAGTGGCCCAGGCCACAGTCAGCCTGGCCCTAAGAATATAGGTCTCTTCCGTCAACAGGGAGATAGATCTCAGGGAGGCGTCTAACTGCGACTCTTCCCCAGGCAGCAGCCCCGCTGGCCCTTGGAGCCCTGCCCACACAAGCTCAGCGCTGCAGTGGCTGCTCTTGTAACACAACGCTTTGTAACACTCAGTGGCACTGTGGAATAGGCATGGCCAGAGCTCCCATCTCCATTTTACAGGTGGACAAACTGAGGTTTGGGGATGTTACAGGGCTGCCCCGAAGTCACAGCTGCCCAGACAGAGGCAGAACGAAATCCCTGATCCCTCACACACACATGACTCCAGCTCAGCCTCGGGGGCTCAAAGAAAGACATGAATCTGAAGGCCACCAACACCTATTTCCAATGCAGATGGCAACAAAGGTGACCCTGGTTATTTTGGTGTGGTTCCTGTTCCCAGCAATGCCATTCTGCCAGCTGCTCTGCCGTCTCCACTTTCTGGATGGGGAAACAGAGGACTCCAAAAGTGAGGAGTGTGTTACCTCCCCATTCTGCAGGGAGTAATGAAACTGTGGAAGGGAGCCCGGGACTTCGTAGCGTGATCGCAAAATGCTGGGCTGCCCCGGCTGTCAGGCAAGCGCCAGCCGCCTTCCTGGGCTTGGGAGACTCAGTTCACACTGAGCTGCCCTGGGCTGGCAGACGTGGCAGGAGCTAAAACAGGGCACCCCAGGACATCATCGGCATTTCCACAGGAACGGATGTGTACAAACTCCGAAGGAGAAACGTCAAATGGTAAAGCCACAGTTTTGGGTTTCAGATTTGCCTTTTCCACTTTTAAGCCATTGTGGCATTTGGGATTTTTTAAAAAATTAATTTAAAATGAATCTCAAAGCCAATGATCAACCTTTGATGGAACGCTGCTTCGGGTTTTACGGGAAGAGAGCGAGCCAAGAGATGAAACGTACCCCGCAGTGGTGGAACCCTCAGCATCCCTCCCTGGACCTGCAGAGTTCAGACAAGCTCACCAAGCAGCAGGAGGAAGAAAACAGCCTTTGAGAAAAATAAAAAGTTACATCTGGACAGGGGCCCTTTAAATGAAATCATTACGTATGCCTGTAATTCACTCGGAGGCCACGGGGCCTGCAGGAGAGTGACTCCCATTCTCTTGCCACAGGTCATTCTGCAAGGGAGTGGGGGAGAGCCACATGGCCTGGCTCCAGGCCAGGCTGCCCTGGGTCCACTGCTGAGAGCAATTGGCCAGGAAAGGACAGCTCCTGCCAAGTCGCAGAGTGAGCACTGCAACCGGGCAGCAGTGGCCCAAGGAGCCTGAGTCTCTGGGGGCTTCTTCAGGAACTGAACAACTAAAAATAACCTGGGCCTTTGTTGTGAGCTGCTGGACCACAGAGACGGAGCTGATTTCATGGAAGCCGAGCATGCGCGAGGGTCCCACTCACTGAGACCTGCCCTTTGGGCAAATGATTTTTCCAGAAATGTGTCAGTTATTGTGCTGTTGCTGTAATTCAAAGACAGTCCGATCCACTTCAGCCCACAGGGCTGTCTTCCAAAACACAGGGTTCTCGGAATCTAGGCCTCTCCACCTCTTTCTTCTAGAAACATTAAAAAAAAAAAAATAGAGTCCAGCTCATATGGGAGAGTTAAAAGACAAGAACATCCACAAGTTGAGGGTTCTGAATCTTTGCCATTAGATCTCAAATAGTCTCACCCAAACCATCTGTTTAAGTAACAATCATCTCTTCTCTATCATAAAATGTCCAGTCAGGTATCTGTAGACAATAGCAAACGTACACCAGGTAGAAGGAAGAAATTACTTGGGAAAAAGAATTCATAGTGTCACACCAATACTGAAGGTTTTCTCTAAATTGCATCCAACACTTAAGACACTTACAGGACAGCTTTTGCCATCTGCCCCCGTGCCTGAGTCTGCCCAGGAGAAGCTGAGCCAGGCCTGTACACCCAGCTCGGTGGAGGCAGTCTTCAGCATCTTTCTCTGTCCATAGGCCGTGGCTTCTCTAACGGTCAAGGGACCAGCCTGGTCCCTTACCAAATCTCTCCTCATGGATAACAAATACTGACTGGCTATTGCAGGTCTTAGTATTATTTTCCCAACATTTCCTTTCATCTCTCAGTCCCTCCCCACCCCCCACCAAAGTGATAACGTAGTGAATCAAGACAACCCCATTTGTGGAAGCCACTGCTGACGTTCTAGAAAGAATACCCTCTCTTCACAGAGGCCAAGGAACAAGAGATTTCCAGGCTCCATTTTCAAGATGGTCTCCAGAATCCAAATCTAGAAGTTTCCACTGGGCTTGACATAACAATTTCTCCATAGGACTTTGCTCCTCTGGTGAGAATCTAGAATGAGCAGCCTAAGGTGGGGTGAAGAGGCTGTGTGAAGGTGTCTTAGAACACAATAGATAAAAAACACCACACTACACACAAGTGATGGATGAGTGATCACAAAATGGCTTTCCTTAAAATTGGGAATGAGTGAGAGGATTGCAGTGCTAGGCTAAAGATGAGAGGTGTCCCAAAGGGCTGGGGATGGCATTGTTCTTCAAAAGTGCAAGATCCTTCTGGTAGAAATAAGGAGGTGCTGGCTGAAGTACCATCTTTGGGGCAGGAGGTTAGTAGATACCTCCCCCTCTTGGTTCCACGCGTCCACGCCCTTCTGTGACTATTCATTTTCCTTGCAGTTGTTCTGTCTGGATGTGTGGAAGGAAGGCTCCACCTGGGCAGAAGTAGGCTCTCTCTCAGCCTCTCCAGCAGCAAGTCAAGCTCCATGACCTGGGGCCCTAGGCCTGGCAGCCAAATGCTGAGGCTTTCTCTTTGAGCAGCTCCCAACACAAGTGACAGCTCCAGCTCCCTACAGAAGATAAGACAGCATTAGTAGCAGCAACTCTCTTAACTCTGGAGTCCCAGCCCAGTGGCCTTAACTTTTCACCAACCCTGTTTGCCTTTGACTTTCACAACTCAGAAACAAAGTCTCATCCTAAAGACGTGTTGGAGTATGTTGCTCAGCAGAAGGCAGATGCTCATGGGTGGTGGCCAAAGCCATTAGAAAGACCCTGTTCCTCGGTCATTCCTCATTCCCTGAGAAACTACCTCCCCTCACATCATCTCAGCCACATGTTTGAGGAACATCTCCTGAACACCTCCTGAAATTTCTGCTGATGGACTCGTGCCTCAGTTTCCTCATGTGTAACGTGACAGTAGTTGTACCTACCTCAGAGGGTTGTGATATTTAAATGAACCAAGACATGAGAAGCCCTTAGCACGAGGCCTGTGCCACAGCAAGGGCTCAGCGAGTGGGAGGGCAGTGGCTGTCACTGCTGACCTCATCGCCATTACCTTCGGGGGGCTCGGCCACTGGGGGGTTTAAACAGTACATGTGATAGCCACGGTCGCAGTCATCGCAGAAGAGGAGCTGGTCCTGGTAAGACACAGAGCAGGTACAAAGGACAGATCTGATTATTTGGGACCCATATGTGGCTGCTGTTGGTTCTTCCAGCCTTATTTGTACAGATCGATCTCCCTGGATACCCCTTCCCACGGCCTATGTGGAGTCCTCGCTGGCCTCTGAACATGGCTCCTGCTCTGCCCACACCTGGAATTTCCTCCTCTGCGTTCCAACATTAGAAATCCTATCCCCACCTTAAAGGTCTGCTCAATCTCACACCTCCTTCAAGGAGCTATCCCTGCCTACTACTTCTCAGTGAAGCTTAAAGGGATTCCTTACTGTTTTGAACTCCCATAGTCAATAACGTGGCCTCCAAGGGGTGGAAAACTAAGTTTATGCATTTCCCTGCTCCCTATGAAGATTTCACAGTATATTGGTAGTGCTTAAACATTTGAGTTTGTAAATTGAATTCCCTGAACTCTACTCCTCTCATCTACAGAAAGGGCAAAAACTGCACATAAGAAGAACTTCCATGACACCTCAGAACGTCTTCAGGTTTTCATAATATGAATGTAGGAAGAAGCAAGTAGTGCTCTCCTTTGACTTCTAAGAGCCTTCTCACAGGCAAGATGCTAGAGCCCAGCGTAATTAGGGAACAGGTTGGTTCTGGAGGCAGGAGGCCAGTTAGGAGGCTTCTATGGCTACCCTAGGAAGGGGCGATGGTGGCCTGAAGTCAGGTCGTGCACAGGGGAAGGAGATGTGCCTGCTCCTATTTAAGAGTCATTGGTCAGATGTGGAGATGGAAACCGAGGAAATTAAGGGTGTCCCGTAGGTTGTACTGTAGTCAAAAAGCCAAGCTGTGTATCCACCCACTGAGACACAGACAGAAGAATGAGCCAGTGAGAATGAGAGGGCATCCTCAGCTCTAGATGTGACCTGCAGGTTGACAGTCACCTAGGAGGGGTGACCTGGAGGAAGCCAGCAACCAGAAAAGAGGTCTGTGTTTGAGTTATGGGTTTGGAGCTCACTGGTGAGTAGATGTTAAAAGAAGGTCCTAGGAGAGGAAGTCGAGGGATTGTGCGAGATCTTGAATTTGTGCTCAGGGTTATGCATAAGCCCCAGAGGTGATATGCAGTTTTGCATATGTGGGTGTGTAATCTGCAGCGTCTCCTGGTTTTGTCTTTTCTTTCTTTCTTTCTTTCTTTCTTTCTTTCTTTCTTTCTTGTTTCTTCCTTTCTTCATTTTTTTGAGTGAAGAGAAACTGTCTTGGGCCACATATACAATATTTAATATATAGTAGTTACTGCATATAAGTAATAAAACTTCCTTTTAACTACTGCCTTTAAATACTGGAGGAACAGCGCAGAAGTTAAAGTGATTGCCTAGCAAGTACAAGGCCCTCGGTTCAATGCCCAGGCACGACATAAGCTGGATATGGTAGCTCATGCCTGTAATGCCAGCACTCAGGGGGCTGAGGCAGGAGGATTGCTTTTACCGTGAGGCCAGCCTGGGCTATCTAAGGAGTTCAGGACCAGCCTGGAATACACAGCAATACCCTGCCTCAAAATAAATAAACAAATAAAATAAATATTGCTTACAGCATTCAAAAATCAAGGTCAAAAATAGCAGGCCGCAGGTGGAACACACCCAGTATGTAAATAGGAATTTACATTTTTCTAATCCATGGCTTTGGGTAAATTCTCTCAAAGATCAACAACCCAAAAGAGGCTACTGAGAAGAACAGAAGGAGAACAAGTCCAAGAGCTGGTACTTAGGGAGCATCAGTTTTATGGGGCAGGCAGCAAACAGAGAGACAGAAGCTCAGTCAGGGCAGTAGGATAAAAACCAGGGCACTGTGGTTTCCTCCCCAAACGCTGCTCCATGACATCAGAGCTGAAGTGAGGGGTACAACGATATGATTTAAGGATGATATAAAGAAAAAAAAGGATAGGATAGGCTTGTCAGAAGCATTCTTAACGTCACGACGATAGTAATAACCCTGCATACAGTGCCAGCACAAGAACTACAAGGGGCTGGAACATCCCACATTTGACTTTCCCAAAGGGAAGCCAGGCATCTAAGCATTTAAATGCATTTTTCTCATGGTTTGACCATTGTCTGGCACCATTTTCTCTTCTTTTTCATTAGCTTTTCAGAATAATTGCTTGTCAAAACCATCAAGAACTCCCAGCTCATGCTAGTTCCCAGGAAAAACACAATTTTTCAAGACCTTGTACTCCCATGTATTCAAGAATCAGGATCCACCTAAGGCTACAGTCTCAGTAGAATGGGACCTGCATTCTGGGATATGCAAGGGAAATCCCTGAGCGTGCTAGAGGATCCCCAATCCCCACGCAACCTCATGACTCCAGGCTTATCCTGACTCCTCCTCTAAAGCGCTGCTGAGTCCGTGAAACTCTGCATCAACCCTGTTTCCAAACCAAAGGCCACAGTAAACCCAAATGCCTGTCAAGAGCAACAAGTTAAAGAAACTACTGAAGATGCACAAAATGCTCAACTTCATTGTAAACCTCAAAGTTTGCACTTACACATGTCAATAAAATGGGGGGGGCGGGGACTACTGAAGAACCACTGAGCCGGAGGTAATGACAAAGAAGTCTATCTATTGCTTTAGATTAGCGTTTAGGATATTTGCTGTAAAAAACAAAAGTAGAGGATATATGTCTATCACATGCCATTTTCTTATGGAGTCACATGAACATACATGTGATTATATTTAAACAAAATGGAAAAGTGAACCATATGTATTTGTAAATGCTCACGTCTAAGCAGAATGAAAGAATAATCTGGAATAGGTAAGGATAGAATCTAGATTTTTAAAAATATATCATTTCTTTATAGATTTGATTCTAACACTAGTATTTTGTATTGTTATGAAACAAATTTTAAATTATAATACATCCCTCCCCACAAAAATAAAATAAAACAAAAACCACATAAAAGTTATAATTTTGTGTCTATCTCGTAGCAAAACCACAGAAACGACTCCAAGTGACTTTAAAACAAGTAATTTGACTGTACTTCCTTAGTATGTCTTAAGGACAAAAATAATGCAACTATGCACATATTTTTCAGCAATTATGTTCTAGGCACTAATACTGTAGTTGATACTAAGTCTATGTGTAACAAATGAGTAATGATGATGGGATGATTGCAAGACAAGGGTTTTGTTTTTTTTAACATGCTTCAAGGAAAATACAATGCAAATTCAATAAGGGTAAACAAAAACTCCGTAGTAGTCCTGGGCATGAACTCGAAGTATTTAAATTCATGGTGTGTTTTAGCTTTAAAACAAAAAATATTTTCTAATTCTGTTCATTACAAAGACCTCAAAATGAAAAACAGTACAACCGAGTACCTCCAACACCTATGTTCTGTTCTCTACAAACCACTGCCCACTGAAAGGGCCAGAAGTCCTTGAGAAATAGCAGGGTCCAGGTCTGGTATGTGAAACGTACATACGTCTTTACTTATTAGACAGCAAGGACATTGGAAAGATATGGGTCAGTGATTTTTTTATCTTTCTTTCTTCTTTAGTTCTTGCTTTTTTTGTTTTTTAATTGTTGGTGGTGGTGGTAGTACTGGGGATGGAGCCCCGGACATTCACACAAAGCTCCATCTCCAGCTCATTTAAAATTTTTTTTTTGATTTTGAGACCAGGGACTCAACCAAGTTGCTAACTTGCCCAGGTTGGCCTCAGACTAAGAATCCTTCTGCTTCTGCTTCTGCTTCCGAGTGCTTGGGATTATGCAGGCCTGTGCCACTAGGCCCCTGCTGAGTCAATGACTTTGTAAAGGTCACCCATTTGAGCTGGATCTTTTCTCATAAGAAGATTGGGGTACGCATGTTCTTTGGTAGGAATAACCTCACAAGTTATATTGTGTGTCCTTCTCAGTCCATCCTACGCAGGGGACATTGACACTGTCATGTTTTATTACGTGAAATACTGAGTGTGATCATATAGTTAAGGCAGTGATGCCAGATTTCCAACTGTAAAGTTGCTATTTTACATTTGTAATATATTAATAAATACATCTTACTGAGATTATGCACACATCTCATTTCTCAGTCTTCTGCCACTCAATTTTTATGTTCTTGGTTTCAACAAATGTAACGGAGGTCTGCTCAGAGATGATTTCTTTCCTCCCTCCATATTTATTCATTGACATTCTACTTTAAGGGCACATTTATTTACCTTCTTCCTTATTATTTACTTAATATTTTATATAAATGTGGATATTTATTTTATTCTTTAGAGTATAATCCAATGCATCATTATTTATTGTGTTTCTCAAATTTTCTCAGATTTGGCCACTAGAAACCCTTCACTGGCTCCTGTGTCCTTGAGACACGCCCTGTCATTTATTCATAATCATTTCTTCATTTCCTGGCAGAGCAAGGTACTCCAGCTCACCCTGTGTATGTTATGACGAAGCCCTCACCTCAGCCATTTCCCCAAAGAGTTCTTATTTCTTTCACTGAAGAACGGTATTTAGAACCCAAATCTGGGTACTATGTGCCCTTATTGTTTTGAGGCTGTGGTGGGGTTGAAGTTCTAGCTGTGGATTGGATACAGATAGTTTTCTCGAAAGGTCTCTGTGTGAAAGGGCACAACCCCCACGGTGGTGGCCCTGGGAGATGCTGTGAACCTTTAGGAAGTGAAGCCTAATCGAAGGCCCTTAGGTTTTTAGGGGCATAATCTAGAAAGAGGTTGTGGGGCCCCAGTATCTACTGGGTCCTTTCTCTTTCTGTTTCCTGGGTGATGATGTGAGCTCCCTGCCATTGCTGGCCAGTTCTCTACACAGAGGCCAAAGCAATGGGATGGTCAGTCTTGACTGCAGTCTCCAGAACCAGAAGCTAAATACATCTCTGTTCTTCATAACTTGCCTCCACCTTTTTGTCATAGTAGCATGAAGCTGACAAGGATAGCCCTCTTTACCGGCAGATGTAGGAAATACACGTATGAGTAGGTATGCATGTGTACATCTATATTCACTTCTGTATTCATCCATGTGTGTGTACATACAATACAAATAGCTACATATATTTATTACATTATGTTGAAAGCTACGAGGTCACACGGATATCCCCAATACCGATCCAATACCACACGGTTCCGTCTAGGCTTCCACATTTATTTGGTTATTCTTGTCCAGCATTAAGATATCTGACCCTCGTGCATCACAATATAGAGTTATTAATTCCAACCTCGAATAGTTTCAGAATTATTCATTCACATACCCATGAAGACAAATTTACTAACTAAAATGCATTATTTGTGATGCAGTTATTTTTGTCCTTTTCCTTAAAACACAACAAAACACTAGTTGCAAAAATTCCTGTTATTCTTTTCCTCCACACTCTTCATTATGGTTCTATAATCTGTTTATATTATGAATTAATTTGTTACTGGTTGCATCCCATTTGGGGATTTTCCCACATCCTGGTTGACTTCGAGCACTTACTTATTTGAGAAGTATGTGAAAATTTATCTTGATTCTAAGAGCAAGAATTTTAGGTCTTCTCAAGAAATGCCAGTCCACCTTCACGCCTGCTCCTTTCTCCCCGTTTCATCATTCTTTCTTTATTCCTTTTCCACAGCTAACCACTTACACTAGATTTTCCTTTATTCTTCCTGTACATCTTTCACACAAGTCCCCAGACACACATCTATTTTCTTACATCTGCTTTATTCTTAAAATAAAAGCAGATGTCACATGACAGTGATTTTTTTCCCACTTGGCACTATGTGCTGGGAATCATTTCCTAGCTATTCAGAGATGCCTTTCTCTTTTTTTCTGGGTGCATAGCACTTCATCTTACAGCTGTGTCATTGTCGCCTCAATCATCTGTCTACAGACGAACATTGAGGTTTTTCCTATAATTTTGTACTTGCAGACAATGCCACCATAAACAAGATTGGGTGTATGTATTTCCACAGTGTTGGGAGTATATCCTCAGAGTAGAGTCCCATACTTAAGTCTAAACTTAAGTATATAATAGCTTTGTTAGAAATTTTCAAATTTCCACCCAGTACTATTTTGCATAGTACTACTTTTAAATTTTTTCCAATTAGGGGCAACCCATTTGAATCACCCTCCCAGATATTGGGAGCTTTTACTCCTGTGCTCTGTTTTTAAGTGAAAATCTTATTGAAAAAAATGCCAATTAGATAGATAAATGTTATTTTAGTTTATTTTCCAGTTTCTTTAATTATGAGTGCATTGTGACATTTATTCCTCATGCTTAAGGCTCACTTTTATATCTTTGCCAATTTTCTTCCACGTATTTTTCTCATTCCCTACCAGGTTCCTGGTCCTTTGTTCTCCTTTTTAAGAGCTCTTAAACCAGCGGGGATATTCACCCTTAATCTACGGTACGTGCTGCAAACGCTTTCTCCCAGGTTGTCAGTTGTCTCTTAACTTCATGTTTTTGACTATACAAATTTATACGGAGTCCAAATTATCAGTGTTTTATTTCACTGCTATGGATTTTGTGCCACAGGAAATCTCCCCGTATATTTAGATTAAAGAGAAATTGACTAAAGTTTTCTTCTAGCACTGGCGTGGTTTCACTTTTTACACTTAGATCTCTGATCTATTTGGAGATTGTTCTTATGTCTAGTGTGAGATATGAATCTAATTTTGTCTATTCCCAAATGGCTACCCCATTGTCCCAGCACTATTCATTAAAAAGTCTATCTTTGACACAGTAATTTTAGATGCAACCTTTATCCTATAGTATATTACCATATGTAGGCGGGTCTATTTATGGGATTTCTAGTCTCTTCCAACTGGCCTATTTGTCTACTCAAGCAACAGTACTACTCTGCATCAGCTGGAGTGGTCTCTCATAGGTTGCAATGTCTGGGGGTGTCTGTTTCCATCCTAGTTTGCTTATTAGTATTTCTAATAATGTTTCTATTGATATTTCCATTCTTACTTGCTTGACCATATGAACTTGAATATCAACTTCCCTCACTCCATAAAAAAGCTTGTGGATATTTTTATTAAGTCTGAAATAAATTTTCTAGTTAACTTAGTGAGTACTGACAGCTTTATCCTGTTGAGTCACTCTGTCCAAAACCATAGAATACTTACTTGTTCTTTGTGTTTTTTTTTCAAAAGTGCTTAAATTTTTCCTTCAGGTAAGTTTGGCACATTTCTTGTTAAATACATTCCTAAATGTTTCTTCTGATTGCTATTATAAATAGAATTATGTTCCATAACTGGTTTTTATATATATAATATATTATTATCTGTTATATTATTGTATTTATATATTACTCATTATGTTGTATATATTATATGTATGAAGGCTAGTATTTATGTGTACATAAATGTATTACATCCTATTATACTTTATGTCCAAGCTACCTTTATTATTTGTTGACTCTCTAAAGTTTTCTAGATACAAATTTAACTAAAAGTTGAGCACCTATTACTTAAAATGCTTGAAACCAGAAGTGCTTCGGTTTTGGGGTTCTTTAGATTTAGCTTTTTTTCAAATATGGGAATATTTGCATACACATACTGAGATCTTGGAGATAGAACCCAAGTCTAAAGACAAAATTAATTTGTACTTCATACACAAAAGGTGAAGGTAATTTTATACAATATTTTTAGTAATTTTAGAAACTTAATTTTGCACTGTGAAATTTCTTCTTGCGACACCATGTTGATATTCAAATCTTTCAAATTTTGAAGTATTCTGGATTTGGGATTTTTGTTTGTTTGTTGGGAGATACTAGAAATCGAACCCAGGCCAGTGCTTTGCTGTTCATTCTTACACCACTCCTTGGTTCCTCCTGTCCAGTTTGCTACCTGCATCTCTAAAATAGTGCACAGTGGTAGCAACCTTGTGAGAATCCTCATGATTCCTAATATTGGTGGAAACACTTGTAGTGCTTTTCTCATTAGAAAAGACACTGACTTTAGTTCTAGGCATAAATATATTTTCATATAAGAACGTGTCCATAATTCCTATTTCCTAAGTGTTTTTTTTTCATGAATAGGTATTTTAATTACCATGTTATTATGGGAAAGAGGCAAGCACATATCCTGCTTTTTCTATATGATCTATGCCTGAAGGTAACCAAACACAAGCTTGGGCATGTTTCTCTTTATGGAATTCCTCCAGCTAATAAAGAAGAAATTATCGAACAAGAACATCACTGCTTTGCAACCCCTAATGAAAGAGTCACACTGGCTGAAAGTCATCAACGCAGGCACTTGCACAGACAGAGAGGGAGAGAGAGAGAGAGAGAGAGAGAGAGAGACCGAGACCAAGCATTACGTGCTTTCTGAGAAAAACTGTATACCATCATCTGTAAAGTGGACTTTCCAAAAAGAAGACAGAGAGACAGAGGCAGAGAGAGAACATAAAGGGAGAGACAGGGACGGAGCAACATGAGGACCAAGCCTCGAGCTCCAATGAGCAATTTACAAGAAATACAAGAGGTCGAGGAAAATGCCCAATCCCACAAGGACGCATTCAGTAAAATATAGACATGGAAATGATTGAATAAATGATCTGATTTTTTTAAACAAAGGATTTAAGGGGAGAAAAGAGAATAAGATGGGGAAATCTATATATTACTTATGATGTATATTGTTTTTTAAGAAACTCAAAGACTTAGCAGCTAACTGCAAAGCAAGGCCTTCATCTAGGTCCTAATTTAAATCAAAACATTTATGAGACCATTGAAACAACGAGAATATTTATTGGATGTTTGGTTATATCAAGAAATTATTTTTCTAGCTGTGTTAATATTTTTGTTGTTTTTGGGTAAAAAGTAAGCCTGTCTTTTTTAGATAACTATGAAATATTTACCAGTTAAATGGTATTATGACTAGTATTAAGGGGACGGTAGCAGTATTTTTGAAACATATATTGGTCATTTTTAAAGTTGTTTCGGGTTACTCTGGTTTTATTATTCTCCTATTTTTATACATGTTTGAAATTGTCCATAATAAAAAGTATTTTGGGGGGCTGGAGAAATGGCTCAGAGGTTAAAGCGCTTGTTTTGTAAGTGTTAAGTCAAGCGCTAAGTACCTGAATTTGATTCCCCAGCACCACATAAGCTGAGTGGTGCACACCTGTAATCCCACCACTCGGGAGGCTGAAACAGGAGATTGCCATAGGTCCAAGGCCACCCTGGGCTCTAAAGTGAGTTCAGGACCAGCCAGGGCTACAGAGAGACCCTGTCTCAATTAATTAATTAGTTAATTAATTTAATTAAATAAAAAAGTATTTTTGAAAACCCTGTAACATGATATGTCACATGAAGGCAATTGAGACTATATACTGTGAGACATGGCAGAATCAATCAAGAAATAAACACGGATCACCACTGTCAGTAACCGAAACTCTGAGGGCTGATACCCAGGTTGCTCCCACGTCCAAGACAAACGCCACAGACGTGCAAAGGACAAGTGGCCACAAAGGCAGTCCCTGCCGGCCATCTTCTGCATCTCTTTCCATGGAGGCAAAGAACAAGACTGACTTTTTCCCCTACAACCAGGGCCAAGAGTCCCGCTTTCTCTCTACCCCTCGAGGATTCCCAGCCCTTGGATTCCTCCCTCTCACAGAGAAAATCCCCAACTCACGTCGTTCTCCGAGGTCCCACAGAGGATGCAGGATTTGCACTCTATGCACTGCCACTTGTAAGTCTTGACAGCCTCAGTCATGTTCAGGGTGAACTGCAGGCAGGTGGGATGACCTGGAGGAAGCCAGAGCAGAGGGGTTAGAGCCAGAGAATCTGACGTGTCACGCCCCCCCCACCCATCCCCACCAACTAAAAGCACATTGATACCCAGAGTAGGAGGAAGCAAGGCTATCATGGGCTGGGAAACAAAGCGGGGATGGAGATGGGATCCCTCACACACTCCACCCAAGTTACATCAGATGGAGGCCCAGCGAGAGAGATGAGCATTAGCCATCTTACTAGGGAGAGATGCCACCCAACCCCCCTTGCCCCGAGTTGTGGCCTCCCTTAGGGGTAACCAGTTGACGAAAGCTGAAAGTGGTTTGGCTCAGACAGAGCTACAAAGGCAGTTGCAGAGCACACAGCAGCAGGCAGCACTGCGAGAGACCTCGGCATAGTCTCTCAGGTGCTAGCTTCAGTTGCGGCAGGAGCAACACACTAAGAGCTGTTTGGAGCTGGGGCTTCCTCTTCACGCTCCCTTGGGATACAGACAAGGAGGCCAGAAAGATTGTCTAAGTTTTCCAGGAAGAGCGCTCAGGGGGAAGAGGGGCACTGTACTGTTATCTAAATTGTCCAAGCCCACACTCAGGAGGCTAGCAAGAAGCCAAGTCCTTAACAGTCAGCCAAACGGACTGAGGGGCTGTACAAAAAAGGGCCTGGCAGGCAGGGCAAAGGCACAGAACATTAAACAGCCAGGTCCATCACAAAAGAACCAATCTCTGGTCCTAAGGCTTTTCTCCATCCCAGGTGTCATGTCAGCCAAGTCAAATCAGGGGAAGGACATAACAGCTGCAATGCCCAAACTCTACATCATGGGTTGGTGCTAGTTCACGGCATGTTAGGAACCAGGACACACAGCAGGAGCTGAGCAGCAGGCCAGTGTGTGAAATATTAATAGCCATTCCCTATTATTCACGTTACTGTCTAAGCTCTGACTCCTGTCAGATCGTTAGCAGCATTAGATTCTTATAGGAGCACAAACCCTACCTTAAACTGCACATGTCAGAGATCAAGTTGCATGTCCCTTATGAGAATCTAGTGCCCGATGATCTGATGCAGTGGGGCTCAGGTGATGATGCTAGCTACAAACCTCCCCACCTCCCTCCGTGGGGAAATTGTCCTCCATGAAATAGGTCTCTGGTGCCAAGAAGGTTGCCACAGATCCTCTGCAGATCAGTAGGCATTAGATTCGCACAAGGAGCACGCAACCCAGATCTCTCGCTCGCCCGAGTCACCTCAGGGTTCACACTCACCGTTGATCTGACAGGAGACAGAGCTCAGGCAGCAATGCAAGCATGGGGAACAGCTGTAAACACAATGAAGCTTTGCACATGGTCCACCACTTACCTCCTACAGGACCACTGCTTACTCCTAACAGGACTGTAGGGGTCTGTGGCCTGGGGGTTGGAGACCCCTGCCTTAGAACACACAGCCCAAAAAGAATAAACAAAGGAATACCTGGGGCCATGTGTACTGAGCTGGACTCTTGTTCTCAGCTCTTGTGCACTCTGAAGAGAGATGCCGGCAGTGAGCAGGTGGCAGGAAGCGTTGAAATGTAAAGACTCTTGAACTTCTATTTGGCAGAAAAGTGAAACTCTGGTGACAATCCCAGGGCTCCTAGTGCTGTGACCCAGACAGAAATCTGTCCAGAATACCTGGGACCAAACCATTCCTGAATCTGCCACAAAAGAATTGACAGCTGTTCCGGATGGTGGGGGTTCACCCTTCTCCAGAGTTCCCAGCTCTGGCAAACTCACTGCACGTTGTCTCTTTCACGTGAGGGATTTTGTTGTAAAGGATATATTGACAGAGGACACCAACTGGGGGTAGCCCCACCCACCCAGTGCCCTCCATCGGTAGGACCCGACATCCTTGGCAATGCTGCCGTATCCCAGCAGGAAACTCCCATTTCCTCTTTTCACAACTTTAAAGAATTGGTCACCTCATGTTTGCTTGGTTGAGTGACTGTCTGTACGGTCAACTAAGGGCATCTCACTTCAGAAGTGCAATCCAATCAGAGCCTAGCAATGGGGAGAGAAGGGGCTAGATGGCGGTGGTGCGAAACACAGGAGAAACAGGTGGAAGCAATGCGGACAGCACTAATGGAAAACCTTTGCAAAGGCTTGTCTGGTGCCGTCCAACTCAGAGAACTCCATAGCTCCCAACTACTATCCTTCCCAAGACGACACAGAGGCAGTAGCCCTGAAGAGAAAGAAGCCTTACACTGAAGCCCAGAGTATCTAGCTAATTTTCCCAGAAGCATCTCTCATAAAACTCCAGCTTAGGTTGTTTCCTGTTTCAGCCCCTTTAGAGTGAAGACAGGGATGGAACCGAGGGAGAAGCGTTCAGTTTGGGACTCTGGGAGAGGCAGTCAGTGATGCCCAGCGTCCTGACAGGGCACCACAGGGAAGGGTGAAGATCCAGTCATGGAACAAACACCTACCGGAGCCAGCTGACTTTGTTGAGTTCCATAGCTTCTGGCTGTGCTCTACCCACAATTGGCCAGCTTATACTACGTGCTTCACAAGTCTTTTTTGAGCAGCTAAGCTAGCTGCTATTTTAGATAGAACACTCAGGAGGCTGACACAAGAGGTTTGCTCTGAGTTCAAGACCAGCTGGGCTATCTAGTGAGTTCAGGACCAGGCTGAACTATAGGACAGAAAAGACACAGTGGTGAACAAGGCATCCCAAGTCCTTCTAATCTAGCCAAAAAGATCTCAGATATCTAAGTCCACACACACCTGTTTAATTGCAATTGTGGGAATAGTGCCATGAGGAAAAGGCAATACTTGGCAATGAAAGCAAGAAACAAGCGGAGGGTCTAACCTAGTCTAAGGTGTCAAGGAAATTCGGAGCAGATACCTGGCAGATGGGAAGCTAGCTGGATGGGAGAGAGAGATTAGAATCCGGGTCAAGGGAACAGTACCTACGGAGGCAGCTTAGCCAATCTTAAGGAAGGCAAAGGCCAGTGAGCAGAAGCTTGGTCTGCAAAATGAGGGGAAGGAGGCAGCCAGGGAAGTTGCTAATGCCAGTCTACGTGGACCCACACAGTCCCTTATTGAGGATTCGGGACTTTAAAGTCATTAAAAAAGGGTTCTGATCCAGGCAGTGGCTGGATGACTGGTGGTTTTAAAGGAACATTCTCCAGCATGAAGAATCTGGACCTGCTTCCTAGGGAAGAATCTATCATGATAGTAGGTGATGTAGAGATGCAAGAATTTTTGCCAGGAAACCTGTTAAGAGGTTTGACCAGGAGAGACTCAAGGTGATAAGACGAGGGTGGAAATTTGAAAAAATAATATTTTTTAAGTGACAAGAGATGATCAGGTTGAGAGTTGGGAATACAGAAAAAGTGATGAAAAATATTCCCAAGTGTCTGAATCAAGAAATTAGTTGATGGTGTTAAAACTTACTCAGATGAGGAAGACTATAGAAAAATAGAGGGATAGAGGGATCAAATGGAGGAGATGACGATTCGTTCTGTTTTGAGTGCATTGAATTTGTAAAGACTGTGGGATTTCCGGTGAAAATCAAGTAGGTAGAAAAACTTATGGGCTTAGAGTTTAAAGGAATGCAATTTACAGATAGTAATTTAGGAGGTTTTTCTAAGTAAGTGATGCAAAGAATCAATGAAGTCATGGGAAAAGAACAAGGAGAGTAGGGTAGAGAAGAAAGATGAGAGAAAAAAAGCCTGGGACTGAGCCTTGAGGATCTCAACTATCTCAAGGTCAAAAGAAAGAACCGGCTAATAAGCCAGGATGGTAAGAAGCTAGCTGGGCAGTGGCTGCTGCCAAAAAAAGAGGTTTCATGAAGAAGCAGGTGGTCAGCGATGATGCTGCCACAGGTCCTTGAGTTTGTTCTGGCTCCATAAAGACCCTGACAGAGGGAACACTGACAGATCTGGGCAAGAGTTGCCCTTCTAATAACACCAGTTTTCAATGGGGCCACCTTCTGAAGGAGAAAGGCCGGCACACTCTACTGCATGAGATGGAACCCAGTGGCCCCTGTGCATCTGGCGCTGTCCATGTGGGTGAGCTTGGAGGTGGTATGCGTGCTTCGTGAGTCTAGCAACACTCCACAAGTATTCGTTGAGGGCCAATTCTGTGTTCAAGTCCTCTTAGACTGTGCTGAGCTCTGAAGACATTTTCCAGGACATTTTTGGACCAGTGAATGGTAGAAGGCAGATTTTGGAAACTTCTTTTGGAAGTCTCTGAGAAAAAAAAAGTCCCACAGACTTTCCATGTGTCCCCATTGTGGGAAGCTTCCCAAAGATCTTCAAACCTGGTTGAAAGGAAGTAAGCTCATACAACCTCTAGTCTTCTGACTAAAGGCGACATTAAGTTTCACCTCTGGCTGCACAGCTTCTGCTCCTCAAACTCAAGACATGATTCTGGTGTGAGAAGAAAGGGTGGAAATATCACTGCAACTTCCAGCCAGGGAGCGGGAGGTCAAAAAATTAAATCAATCCAGCAGCCTTTGTCAGGTACAAAAACTATACCCAGAATAAGATCTTTCTGTCTGTGCTACTTTACCATTGGCTATCTGTTGTCCATCTCCAGAAACTGAAAATATATATATATATTTGCTATATAAAACTACAAAAATAAGATTTGTATCTACCTTGGAAATGGCTTAATAATACACACTGTTAGGCCAAGAAAACGTTTGTAAGGAGAGTGGTAGCAGCTCATTTCTGAGTTTCACTGCTAGAACTCTTTATTTTGCCCAGACCCAATTCTTAAAGTTCATGAAAGTAAGAAAATAAAAGATACAGTATTTCCAACTCAAGGCCAGCAGAACAATTGCTTTAAAGCAATTTGCAAATTCCTAGCTTAATCTCTTTTGTTAAATTAACCATCATTCTCTAATACAGAAATTCAGATTGTTTATAGCCCCAGTTTTCTTAAGTCAAGGAGTAAGTATATTACTATTTAAAGAGCTCAAGGTATTGGAAGGGAAACAACTCTCCCCAGGTGTCCCTGAGGGCAGTGATTCAACAGGACAGTTACAGGATTCCAATTACCAAAATGAATTTAGAAAGTGACACAAAATTCTTGATTCCTTCCAGGCAGATCACTTAAAACCAAGCCCTTCTGGAGAGTTCCTCCAAGTTAGTTCAATCTAGAGAGCTCATTGTATCCGCTGCCCACTTGTTTAGTTGGTCAGGCGGTGACCTGATGTAAAGAAGTATTTTTCACACAGCATGAACTCCTTCCAAAATGGAACTCAATCCTCTTCAAACATTGACAAAGGAAATTGTCATCCATGACCATAACATCCAGGATACCTAGCTCCTGGACAGGACTTTCAGGTAATAAAGATTTGGCTTTGGTGGTGCTATTTTGGTGGATGGCAAAGAAAAGAGAAACCAGGAGGGCATGGGAAATGTCTTAGACAGGCTAGAAGTATCTGGCATCTATGGCGCTACAGTCTACTGAGCTGAATGAAAAAGAAAAGACAGATTTCTGGGGTAAGAAGTATTGTCTTGCCACTCAAAGGACACACCCCTGGGCCCTACAGAAGACTTCTGCAAAAATGCTGAGAATTTTCAAGGATTTTGTGAGAAAGGGTGGAAATCAATAGGAAAATCAGGGTCCATACCATGCTCACAGATGCCTCTGTGTTCATATACACTTCCTGCACACCTGGACATCCCAAACATTTAGAAAAGAAAATACCTACATACACTTTGTTGGGACTTAGAAACTGACATAAAGCCTGAGCGGTCAATCTCGCTTTCCAGGTATTTGGTACTGTGAAATAAAGTTCATTTTCAACAAGCCCAGAGCAAAAACAAATATACACACTGCTATGATGTTACATCATGATCCTTATTAAAAGAGTATTCTTATTTCATTATAGCTAGTATTTAATTTGGACTAGACTAAACCACATCACTGATTAAATTAGAGGTCTAGGGAAAAAATCATCTTGCTAGGTATCTGCTGAAAACATAAAAAAAAAGATACAAATAACTGTGGAACTAGCATGGTCTATTATTTATTCATGGTGAAATTATAAACATCTAATTACATTTTATTACCTTATTTATCAATGTTGATCTCTTAAAAGCTAATTTCTCAGGAAACAATAACCTAAATACCCAAGGTTCTTAGGCAAGTAAGAGAAAAATCTCAAATTGTGCTTCTTGGGTAAGCTCGGTTAATAGAAGTCATATCATATAAAAATACACTGGGCAAATTCCAACCTGAAACAGCACCAGAAACACGTTTCCATGTGCACTCATTAGAAACTAATTTGGGTCAAATTTCTCACTCTTCTCTATAGTCAAGGATATACAAAAACTGCTATTATTTCTACAGTGTAAAAATACATGAAGCTTTAGCATTTATACAAAGTATGCTCAAACCCGACACATCATGCTAAAGAGTAATCTGAGGGAAAAATATATTGAGTTCACTTTGGGAACACAACGCATTCAATCAAATCCATTCACTCTCATTCTTTGACTTCATTCTTACTTTCTCCCTCTCTCCCTTCTGCTCTCTCTTCGCTCTTCTCCACTATGAGACCAGGTGGAACAAGGGACTCTTAATCTGTAAATGTGCCAGCGAATACCAAGCAGTTGAAAGTCCAGCCTCTTTCCATACATATCACGACCAGTTGTGTGAACACATAAGGCTTCTTCTAACGGATTATTTCTCAAGCCTGCTTTGTAGACCTCCTGCCACAGTCCGCAGGCTCACCTCTCTCTGCCCTTGCTGTTACTTCTAATGCTTAAGTCACCTGAAAATTGACGACCTGGGGGCACTCCAGAGGCTTCCGATGGCTCCCTTTCTTCTTGTCATTTTAAATGTTCTTCAAAGAGAACAAAGAAGAGAATGGAGAAGACAACAAACAAACAAAACACGCATTAAAAATAAACGATGGGTTCAGCTGTGGCTGCCTTTTGCTTGGACAAATCATCTTACTGAGCAAGTTCAACTCATCTTAGAGGCCTTCTTACCCTCCCCACCCCCAAACTGTGGAGCTCCACTGCACCTTTCGGGGTTCACCTAGCAGGCAAACCACAGGGGTTGTTGAAGCCACTGCTACTATACATACTAGCACATTTGTGCAAGGATATTGGGGCATTTTTTGATGGGGTAAATACCTAAGGGCTCATATGCCACACTTATATGGCCCTAGAAATTTCCAATTTCACAGACACGCAAGGTAGAATCCCCTGGAAATGGATCTATACCTATGTATCTGTTGTGATAGATATCTGTTGGTCTTCTTAAATAAACTAATGGAGTGGGGAAGGTTTGATCTGGATTTAGATGACTTGCTTGATTGGTCCAAGTTGGGACCAAGGCACAACACAAGAAGAACGTTAAGAGTCACAGTAATGCCCCCAAGAACCTGTAATTAATCACTGTAGCTGAGGAAGAAAGCTACTTTATTCACTTGTTCATTCCTTTGACAGTATTTGTTGATAAATGCATGTGGCAAGCACTTTTCCAAGTACAGATGTAGCAGTAAGAAAAAGCAAATTTCTGCCGTCATGGAACAACTGCCACAATTTGGGACTTAATGCTAAGTCACTTCACCTCTCTGGGTACTGGTGTTTCAACATATCAAATCAAAATTTGCTACTCATGATGCCGTGGCTCTATCTATACCACCAATAAATGATATTTTTTAGAGATATTCTTGATCCCCAACTACAAGCCTACATGCTTTGTGGGATAAACAAGCCTTCTAAAGTTTGCCAGATAAAAGTCAAAGTGAAAAAACTCATAAATTAAAATAGCCAGTAAGTACTGCTAACATTCCTGCCAACGTTCCCATGTTGACCAGCTGAGGCCTCATCCGACATCAATACTAAAATAGGGCCGTGACAGATGGCAAGAAAAATCTAGAAATCTAAATCCCTTCTCTCCAACCACACCACCAAACCCTATGCAACGAAGTTGATTTAGACAGATGAGCGCTCATGAGTTTGTAGGCAGAAAGGATTTGGTTAAGTTCCCTCCATGAGAAATACCAGGTTAAGCTGGTTGTGTGACATCAGGAAGATGTTGCCAGGCAGGGAAAAGAGTGCCATCAGTAGAAGCCACTTGGCTGACTCATATTGTACGTTCTTAGCTGGAATTGTAGATTGTTGACTACCATATGCCAAGACGATGTTTGCCTTACAGCAGTGGGTGAAAGGCACTCTGAAAATTGTCTAGAGCCCAGCATCCATCTCAGATGCAAATCCCTGACATTGACTATGTATTTCAGGCCTCTCTGGCCATCAAGAGCATTCAACCATGAGCCCAGGCTAAAAGCTAGGGAAAATGAACTTGAGGAAGAAACTACAGTCCTTTGCTTCCTTGTGTCCTGATTAAGTCCAGGATGGTTTTACAGTGTCTGTAACTGACGGTTAGCTGATGGAAAACAGCAGTGATTAGTCAACACTTGATTGCTGTGATCTAACTGGCTGCCTTCCATGAGTTAGAAATGAATTCTTGGATGGTTTTATTTCTTGCACTGTCTGAGAACATGTGAGGTGAAATCTCCATGTTTTTCATTCAAAATATCTTTTTAAAATTATGTTAAGTCAAAATAACAGTGCTCCCATATCTTTTTCTAAGCAAAATGGACGCAATCATAGAACAATCTCTAAGTAAAAAACTGACAGTGTGCTCATGACTGATATTTTGTTTTATATTTTAAAAATCATATTCCAGAAGTTGTTACTCCTTAGGTTGAGGACTGATTTCTAAAATATATGTAAGAACTCAAAATAGTTCTACCTTTCTGCCCCAAACCACAAAAGAGCCTATCAAAAATAGGGACAATTGGAATGAATAGACACTTCTCAGGAGATGTACAAATGGATGTTAAGTGTATTAAAATTTTTTATCATCTTTGGCCATGAGAGAAATGCAAATCAAAGCAAGGAGATTCCGTGTGCTCTAGTAAGAATGACTATTATCAATGACTTAAAGTACAACAAATTACTGGTAAAGTTGTGGGGGAGAAAAGAACTCTTCTACGTTGTTGGTGGGAATACAAATTAGTACAATGACCACGGAAATCAGTATGGAGATTCCTCAAAGAATTAAAAACAGAAATCCCATTTGGCCCATCTACACCTTCACTGGAATCTTACCAAAAGAATTGAAGACATCCTATTATAGAGACATATGAATGCCTGTGTTTATAGCAGCACAACTTAAAATAGCTAGATCTTAGAAGCAATATATATGCCCATCAAAAGATGAATAAAGAAATAGTGGTCTATGTACACAGTGAAGCAACATTTTGCTATAGAAAGGGCAAATTTGCCATAAATTAGAGTTATTTGTAGAAAAACAGATGTACCTTAAGATGATAATGTTAAGTGAAATAAATCAGACATAGCAGGTCAAATGTCATATAGCTTCTCTTCTATGAGAAACCCAAAATGTAAATATTTTAAAGAGAAAAAAGGTAGATGATAGAAAACAAGGAGGCAGACTTTGCGGATATGAGAAGAACTGACGATGAGAGGAGCTGGGAGTGTGGGGTGAGGAAGGACAGTTAAGATGCCACGTGTATACGCACCAGCTCTCCAAGAGGAACGGGATTATTACATTTCACAAACCTATACAATAAAAATGATTACGGAGAAAGGCAAATAAAATCACATTCTGGACTAGTTTTAAGGATTCTTCTGACTTTGCAATCTACTGTAATAGTGATCAGATTCTATAGAGAATTAAATCCACTTAATTAACTAATCAAAGTACTTGATCAAATTTACTGAACCTCTACTAACTGCCAGGAACTGCAACAGATGCTGAAGTGTAAGAAGAATGAAATATGAATCCTGCCTTGAGGAGCTCAGTTTAGTAGGTGTGGTAGGCAGGCCTTATGATGGCCACCAATGGCTCCCACATTCTTGTATACAAACCTTCATGTAATTTTGTTTCCTTACGTGCAGGCTGAACTTAACAACTCACTTGTAGCAAGTATACCATGGCATAAATGGTAGGATGTCACTAATATTATGTTATAGGAAGATGATGGCTTTCATCTTCACCACTCTCTTTCTTGCTTTAAGGAAGATAGGTGCTACACTGTGAGGGGCCAGAGATCCATATAGTAATGAATCTGGTCAAAGCAATAGAAAAGAATGCTAAACTCTGGGGGGAAAAAAATGTAGGACTTGAAATTAGATCCTCTGTTAGTTGAACTTTCAGATAATCACATCCCTGGTTGACAATTTGACTACAACCTCACAAGAGACTCTGGGCCAAAGGCCCAGCTAAACCACACCATGAAGTATGACCCACAGCAATTATGAGAACATAGTGTTTGTTGTTTTTACCTGTTAAGTTTTGGGGTAATTTGTCACTCAGCAATAGATAACTACTTTTTCAAAATGACTATAGTACATCGTGATACATAATAGGGATGTAAATGAAGTTCTTATGGATGAACAAGAAATAACTAATGTTGGAGAGACTCAGAAAGCCACTGAGAGGAAGCAATATTTGGGTTGGACCTTGAAGAGTAAATAAAAGCTTTCTTAAAAAAATATGAAAGGGAAGAACATCACAATGAGATGAAAAGGCCGAAACTGTACAGCTCGTGCTCCACTCGGCCAAAGGAAAGTAGCACAAGGAAAGCAGAGGAAATGGGGGATGGCAGGAAATGACTCTAAAGGAAAGGGAAAAATTGTGAGGAGCCTTTTTGCAGGCAAAGGACACCAATTTGACCCTAAACAATGAAGACTCAGAGGTTTTTAAGCAGAGACGATTTGCTTGTACTCATGCTTTTGGAGAGATGATCCTGTGGTAGGGCAGAGAGTAATTTTTACTGAGCACTTGTGCTGTGCTAGGTAGTAGTAAAGAGTACTGAGTGGAAACAAAAATTTTACCTCTTGTAGAGTTGACATCTTAATGGGGTCATGAGCGCAAGGCCACACCTAGAAATAGTCAAGACAAACGTAGCAAACATTTGAGGACTAGACTTGGTCAACAGGTCGTGATGCTCACCTAGACATGGATGGGATAAAGGAGAAGTGAAAAATGACACCTAGATTCCTAGGTTTGGTCACGGAGTAGATGACAAGTCTTTTAGCTGAGGTGAAAAACAGCAGAGTAGCCTAATACAGTGATGTGCCAAATAATAAAGTTTCAGTCAACAGTGGACAATATATACAACAGTTGCCTTATAAGACTATGTTACCTAGTGACATCATCGACATCTGTTTGTATAAGTACATTCTCCAATGCTCCCATGGCAAAGGCATCTAATAACACATTTCTCAAAATGTCACCAATCATTAAGTGACACATGTATATGATAATGGGTTTCCCTTGGGCACATGACATTTGCTGTATAGATAGGATACTCAGTAGTGATATCTGGAAGTCAGTGAGAAAATACGAGTCTACAGTCAAGAGAAAATGCCAAAATGGAGGTGGAAATTTCAAAATTATCTGGTTGTTAGTTGAGAAAACCTTGGAACTTAGTGAGATACTCACGTACACACCACAGAGCTGAAATTAAAAAGAGTTTAGTTGGGAGAAGAGGGTTGGGTGATCATTGGAAATGAAGGCATTGATGGGCATCAAGTGGAGAACTCACTGAGAAAGATGGGAACAGTGTGACAGTGTGGGCAGAGGAAGGAGAACTTGAAGAAGAGCATCTTGATAGTGTCTAAGAAAAAGGAAGTGAGAATTCCAGTCAAGATGGTGGCCAAGTAACAGAGCTACACAATGTCTCCTCGTGGACTCATTTAAAAAGTTCAGATATAATTAAGAACTGCCTGTTCAACTTAGCTAGAAGAGGAAGGAGCATCTCAACAACTGGAAGGAGGACAATTAGAAGATTAGAAATCCCGAAGACACAACAGAAGCAGAGAAAATAGCAACCCAGGAAGCAGCCCTGAGCTGACTGAGTTACCCTGAGCTGCCAGCATCTGCCAGCATCTGGAGGAAAGCCCATCTGGAGCCCAGAACCTCTGACTGAGATTAAGTGCTGATCCAGAGAAGTGGAAATTGACAGCAGCTGGTAGCCTCAGCCTCCAGAAACAAGCTAGTGGGAAGTGGAAACTGCAATGTGAACCTCCCCTAGAAAAGGCTTCCCAGGACCCAAACCAGAAGCAGCCAGTACTTGGCAGCCATACAGGTAGTGATGCAAGCAGGAGCCATTTTTTTTAAAGGGCCCAAGAATGAACTGTTTAAGATAAAAGAAGGCTCAGAAGAGCACATCAGGGTTTTTTTGATCACTCTTAAACAGTGCCTAGGAAGAAACTGGCATGAGAGACAGTTGTGAAGAGGAAAGAAAGGCCTCTGAAATTCAGGGGTACTTGTGGAAACACCTTCGAGTGTGGAGAGCCCCATCATTGAGGAAGGGAAGCAAGGACAGGTGAGAGAGCTTTGCTGAGGGGCCTAGGTGTGATCATGACACCTCAGAGGCCATCAGACTGGTAGGTCCTCTCTCACTGCCTACTCTTAGCACAGAAGTCAGAGGAATTTCATTTCCCCTCACACAACCTCATACCCATTCAAAGAAACCTTTTGGCTAGACCTTTAAAGTGAAGTCCTTGACAACAGAAAAACAGGAAGAAGACATGGAAACAGGAAACACACAGATATGCCTGAGACCCCAGAAACGAATGCCACGGGCCCTGAAATACTGGAACTCATAGGAAAGGAAGTCAAAACCCACATAAGTGAGTCAAAGAGCCAGTTCAAAGAAGATATTATCAAAGAAATGCAAGTATTGATCAGTGGACTTAAAGAGGAACTTACTAAACAAAGAGTGGTCCTAATGGAGACAAAGCTTACTGAGCATACAGAAGCCATAAATAAAAAGTTGGCTGAAGTAAATAGGGAAATGCAAGATGTGAAGGAACATTTTAATAGAGAAGTGGAAATTTTGAAAAGAAACCTAGCTGAAATTCAGGATGTGAAAAATATATTTGAAAGCAGGGGAAATCAGCTTGAACATTGTGAGGACAGAATTTCAGATCTTGAAGACAAGGCTGAGGAAACAAATGCTACAATTAGACACAACTCCAAAATTAGAAATGAGCAAAGAAGCTGGATACAACAGTTGATGGATGATTCAAAGAGAACCAATCTCAGAATTATGGGTGTGGGAGAAAGAGCAGAAGACAGCCCAGAAGGTATAACAAATTTATTCACTGAAATCATGCAAGAAAAATATCCAAATCTAGGAAAAGAAATTAATTTTCAGGTACAAGAAGCTTACAGAACACCAAATAACTTCAACCAACAACGAGTCTCATCGTGACATATCATAATGAAAACCTCAGAAATACAACATAAAGAGAGAATATTAAAAGCAGGAAGAGAAAAACAGATATTATTTCACCAAGGCAAACCCATTCAAATTATCACAGATTTCTCAATATTAATTTTAAAGGCCAGTAGAGGCTGGAGATTGAAACTTTAAAAGACAACAAGTATCAACACAGGCTGTTGTATCAGCATAATTATCCCTGAAAATTAAAGGGGAAGTAAAAAATGTATGACCAAGAATCTCTAAAGAAATTTGCAACCACTAGCCTACCAATACATAAAATATTTGAAGGAATCTTTGAGAGAGACAGACAAGCAGCACCAAAGAACATGGAGAAAAGAGACATCTGAAGAGAAAGTGTAACAAAAAAAGACATCAATCAGTTGATTGGTATCCCATTAAAACAGTACTAGCTTTCTCATAAAATCTGTGAAACTTCCCTTATAATTATTATTTTCATTAGCATATTCATTTACAAAACATAATAATTATATTCAACATGAGGAGCTGGTATAAAATTGTCATCTGTGAAACTTTTCTGATGCGTATGATGTGTATAGATTTTTAACTGGTGGTGAAGTTGCAGAAGGCAGTGGTTTTGATTTGAGATATTATTTATAAAAACAGTGAGAGTTGGTAAATAAGTGGTTCTTGAGGTCTTTTCTCTGAAGCCGTCATTGAGTGGTAAAGATATAAGATCACATAGCCTAAGCCCATTGGCTAAGACCTCAGTCGGCTGTTTGTTCAACCTTTGATTCTTGAATTTGATATCTCGATTTCATGCTCTGTAACTAAATCTGTAATAATAATCTTACTTGTTTCTTCCTGCTCCTCTTTGGGAAAGACCTCTTAAAATTTCTGAAATAAAGAAGTTGTGCCGTCATATCTTTTGCTTTATGCATAATATACTTTTGAGATATAGACTTAAGTTCATTTAATGTTGCAATTCATTTATTCAGTCATTGATGTAAGTTTAGCCTAAGAATTCTGATGATGTAATGATAACCTGAATGTCTGTTGTATAGCAACACAATTCATAATACCCAAACCTTGGAAGAAGCCAAGATGCCCAAGTACAGACGACTGGATAAGAAAGATGTGATATATACACACAATGGAATATTACTTTGACATTAACAATGACACACTTGAGTCAGTTTTAGAAAAATGGATGCACTTTGAGACCATGATGCTCAACAAAATGAATCAGATTTAGAAAGTTGAATATTATATGATTTCTCTAACATGAGAAAACCAAACCATAAAAAATGCAAGAAACATGAAAGAAAGTAAGAAGATGGACTTTGTAGAGAAAGGTGGGGCAAGAGGGTGGGAACGAGAAAGGGAGATAATATGTTAAAAGAAAGAAAAGAGAACCAAATGGGGGTGATTGTAATTTTGATGTGATATATACGTGCACAAAATACTCAGGTTCAAAGTAAATATTATGTATTGCCATATGTATATATACATATATATATATTAATAAAATGAAGGAAAAAGAAGTGATAGCACCACTACATGTGAGCAATGAAGGCAAATGAAGGCAGAGAAGGAAGGATCTGCTGCCCTGGACAAACACTGGGGGGTTTCAACCACAGCAGCCCCAAGATCAGCCTCAAGGTGGTCAGAGGGCTTCAACATGGTCTAGGGGGAATTCACGTGCAGATGATCTCACAGCATACTTTTCCTGCCATAGGCTTTGCCCACCATGCTCAAGCTCAGAACTGCCTGGTGAAATAGGAATATCATCTAATTTCATGAGTTAATAGCCAGGGTTATGGTTTACATCTAACATGCCCCCTAAAAGTCTCATATTTGGAGACCGGACCTCATCCGAAGGGGCAGGTCATGGGGGCATGCCTGCCTCTGGCTCTCTCCTTCTGTCTTTTCTCCCTTGGTACCATGGGTTGAGCAGATTTCTTCTGGTATGTCTTGCTGCCAGGTCTTTTTTTCCCTGGAGTCAGCCAACCATGGTGTGAAACCATGAGCCAACGTAAACCTGTCCTCATTTCAGTCGTGGGTGTCCTTCTGACCTTGGGTTATGCTCTTTGGTCATAAGTGGCTGTACCCTATGCACAAAGTGGGGACAGGTCCTGATGGAAACTTTTCACTGCCCCTGAATTTGATTGAGTGGAAGCCATACAAATTTTCTAGAAGGCCAAGGTAGGAGGATCAGCACTGCAAGCCAGACTGTGAGGCCAGGATGGAACGATGCCCAGGCAATTGGTGGCCATGGCTCTGCTTTAAAATGCCCACAAATTCTATAATTCTATGATCATTGTCTTTTAACTCTCAAGAGGTGACAGCTCTCCCTCCTCTCCTTAAATGTAGGGTGGGCTTCATGACTTCCTTTTGACAAACACAGTAAGAAGAAAGTAATGATATACAGTATGGGGGATTAACTTATGGTAAGGTACTTGAGTTTATTTAAATTCTGATAACATGAACTTTCACTGTCTGCCTCTCTCTCTCTCTCTCTCTCTCTCTCTCTCTCTCTCTCTCCTTTACCTTTCCTCCTCCTCTACTCACTAAGCTTGTTTCTCACCTCCAACAAACTTTCTATTCAGACTCCCTGGAAAAAGTTCCCAGTATTGGAAAGCCAGGGGCTTCCTAAAAGTATGTTCAAACTGATGTGAGCAGAGCAAGAACCTGGTATTTTTGCCTAAATAATGTAGTGGCTGGGTACTTGAGTGAGAACTACTCCGAACATTTCCAAGTGAGCACTTACATATTCACTGATTTTGTTTGAGTCTCCATAACCCTGTGAGGTAGGCAAGACAGGAATTCTTCATTTAAAAATGAAGAAACCGAGTCTCAGTGTGGCTCTGGCAGTCAGTAGAGCAGAACAAGGACCCATGTCTCCACATTCTAGACCTTTGCTCTCTGACTACTTTGTGTGCTAGGATGTGCTAGGATGACCTACCCAAACAGTGGTCCAGCTTCATTTCAGCATCTTATTTTAAGGTGTTAAATGTCACATCTCCCCCTCTTGTGCACAAGAAATTTGCTAAGGCACAGTGATATAAGTCACTGAATTTCTCTGTGGCACAAGTTTCTTTAATTTGTAACACACAGGGCAGACTAACTGTCCCTTAAGGTTCCTTTAGGCCTCAATGCTTCAGGCTTCTAGCACAATCTCCCAGGAAGCAGGGTCTGCTTGTATGAGGCAGACTTCAAGTCCTCGCCATCTGGCAGTGACTAATCCTGGAAAACCCTGGGGAAAAGTTGCCTGGGAGTGAGCTCGTCCAACCACTCTTAGGGGCCCTGAAGTAGGTCAGCAGCCTAAGGTGGCATACTGGGTCTCCTGAGACTCTGAACAGAGATGCCCTGTCCTCATTGGCTGCAACTCCTTGCCAGTGGCTGCAGTGGGCAGATGTCATCCCCAACCCCCACCTCACAATGCCACTCAATCTTGCTAGGCCAATTATGCCACATGGATCTAATCATCCAAGCTCCCCCCTCCCTTCGGGGTCCATCTCAAGTGACTGTCCCTCATCGACTCTCTGCGAAGTCTATGAGAGGAACATGAAAAGACATCTGGCATCCAACGCTGACTTCACATCATCCCAGTCACCTCCCCTGCACTGTCAGTCAAGATAGGAGAAAAATGTTCTCCACTCACCTTGCTTAGGAGAGGGAAAGGAGCATATAGGAAAAGATTCTGTTTTTGCAGTCACCACGCATTACTACAGTCAAGATACTTATTTATAATCACACACACACACACACACACACACACACACCCCTCCCAAATTCCTGACCAAAAAAAAAATCTGAATGTTCATTGGCTCTTCTGTTTTTTGTTTGGTTGGTTTGGTTTGGTTTTGGGGGATTTTTGTTTGTTTGTTTTTTTGAGACAGGGTATCATTCTATAGTCTCAGCCGGTTATAAACTATGTAGTCCAGGCAATCTGCCTGCCTCGGCCTCCCAAGTACTAGGACTAATTTTTATATGGTGCTGGGGAGTAGAACCTAGGGCCTTGTTCTTGCTAGGCAAGCACTTTAACCACTGAGGTATGCCCCAGCCCCTCCTCTTAATCCTTTCATTTTTTACTTCTTAATTTCCCCAAGTCGCTAGTTCACTTTTCCAATGGCAATGGCAGGAGAATGGAAAATGAGGATGACAATGGTGACAACCAGCTTCCTGTAAAATCTCTTTTTCAGGTTTCTTGAGTCCCTTAGGCCCCTAATGTCCTTCAACACCCTCAACAAGAAGAAAACAAAAAATCATTCTGAGCCAACACTGCTTAAAGAAGATGCATCCCCAGGGCTCCATGGGAACACATCAAAATCCTACAGCACCTGGCTTATATTCTCCCAGCTTTTGCTTCCAGCCCTCCCCTCCAACCCACTGGCAGCCCCAGGTCTACAATCATTATGGATCTTTGGTCACTCGGTCCAACTGATAGATAAGTTTCCTCCTGCCAAATTTTCATCTAATATTAACCTAACCCTTCCTGACAATTGTCTATCCACCAAATTCATGAATGAGAATTGATCTCACTGTTTACTTAGAAAGCTAGAGGAGCTGATTTTTATTTCGGTTTATTTTTTTCCTCTAGAGAAATTAGAGCATTAGGAGAACACACACACACACACACAAAAAAGCAGATCAATGGCTATTTCCAGGCACTAGCATCTGTCTTCAGATTTAATAGAAATGATGCCTTAAGACACACAGTCTACTTGGTCTATTCAGTACAAAAACACCCATCAATATTAGAGTAAGGTGGAAGGAGAGACTATCCAGGTAATTTGTAAACATAGACAAGAGGCTTGCAACTGTTATGAGATTCACAAAGCCCTGAGGATAAGTAGTGATTAACTCCAGTCCTTACGGAATATGTGAGAGAGAATTAGGAAGGAATCACCAGAAACTTGACTTCCTTGCAACTAAATACATGGCACACAGGCTATCATTCTATCCAATACCCATGACAGACATTACTAATCAATTCAGCATTCTCTTACAATCTGCATGGATTGAGGTCCTTCTCAATACATCACTTCAAGCAGCCATTATCACTGTACGCATATAATATGTGTGCTACCTACCTCTAAGCTTGGAACTATCGAGTTTAATGAGCTAAAACGCCTCATGAGAATTAAGGATTCATACCTTAATCGTGTCCCTGGCCAAATCAGTACCTCCTATTTTCCTTTCTCTGAGTCAGAAACCCTATCAAAATAACTAGGATCAAAACCCAAACGATGGCCTTGATTTGTGGCTGGTCTGACAGAGAATATTCTTGCAGTTACAACCTTCTATCTTCACAGAAGTAACCAGAAAGACCATTTCTGAAAAGGGATTTCTTTTTAACATGGTTAATATTTTTTCTATCACCAAAAAGGTAACAACCTATCTGTCCTTAAGGAATTCCTTTGTCTTTCAATGCCTGCAGCACAAAGTAAGCTCCTTAACATTACAAGCCTCTTTGTTATCTGGTTACCACAGCCTATTTTAGATTCACTTCCTTGCTCCATCACTGACCCAACCACCACTGCACCCTAGTCAATACTCACACAGAATACTCGCCACGCCCACTCTCCAAAAATCTATTCCTTGTGTGCTTTCCCCTTTACACACCAAGGCCTCTTGGCCGTACCTCTCAACTCCATTCACAGCCCAAGGTGTCAAACAGGTTGCCAGACTGCCTGGCTGCACAAAATGTGTCCCACCTTCCACTAGCATAAGCATTCGTGGGACCTTGTTGGAAACATCCACCTTGACCTACCAAACCTTAATCTGCAACTCAACAAGATAACCAGGTCCCACAAGTTGAATTCTGAGATGTGCTGCCCTCAGTACACTCTGTCATCCTCCTTACTGATCTAACTTCTCATCTTCTCACAAAAAATTCTCTCCCAATGAGTGAGTCCATCTGTGCAGACAAGAATAGATGAACTCCCACATCCACCCTGTGCCAGTCTGTCTCAAGTCCAGCCCCAATGACCCACTTCTGTGAAGCCCTCTCTGCTTTTTTAATGCAAATAACAAGTGCTGAAAAGACGGGAGCCACCTTGAGGTCATACACCTAACAAAGAGACTTGTGAGCCAGACCTAGTGGGTGCTCTGAGCACTCACAGAGCACTGCCTTAAAGAATGTCACCGGGAAGGGTGTCCAGCCACGTTGGGGGGAAGGATGATTCCTGACTAGAACCAGTAAGACCAGTCTTATGTTGCCTTGTGGGTGAGGCCCCCTGTAGTCTGACTGAAAACCAGATCCTTTGTTTAGGCCCTTAACCACTGGTGCCCTCTCCTTACCCGCATCTCCCATCCCTCTGAAGACCTTTCTGTGTTCCATCTTCCTTCAAACACACTTCCCAAGCACTCCTCTTTTACTCTCTTTGCCTCAATGGGACATTTCCCCAAGGCCTTGGCACAGCTTGGCTGGGGACCCAGGGTGCTCAGACTTTACGGAGTCACCCATGGGGATGTTTTAAGCATACAAATCCCCTGGCCCAGAGCTTCTAATTCCCCAGACCCAGCACAGCAGGCATCTACCTCACTAGTACTTGCAGATGGCTCCAGTGTATGCGGTCCCCTGGTCATGCACAGAGACCTTCAGCCTCCAGGCACAATGGCTCCTAAGATCAGCAAGCTCTGCTGTGCTGCTGGCCGCTCAGATCCTGGTTCAAGCTTGGTCAAGGAGGGCTTGCAACTCTCCTGCCCGCCTTCCATTTTCAGTATGAGGAAGGAGGCACTGATGTTCTGCTACACTGAAAAATACTTTCAAAAAAATGACAATGTTTACCGCTACTCTATTTTGGCACCACCAAACCTCTGATCCCATTCCTAGGAAGTTTAGCCCTCTCCCAAGATCACAGCCCACCATCAACACACTCTTCCCTCTTTTCTTTCTTTTCTTTAACAGCATCTCTTTCTGTAGTCCAAGCTGGTCCTGAACTCAATACTCAGTAAGTAGTCTAAGCTGACCTCAAACATATGGCAATTCTCCTGCCTCGGCCTCCAAGTACTGGGATTACAGGTGTGCGCCTCTCTTAAGTGTTTCAGGCAGACCTGTGATTGTTGAAAGCAAAAGACACTAATCTATACAATCCAGAGTCTGGGCACAAGTTGTATTCCTCATGGCAATTCTGTTTGCCAGCATCCGATGGGGGGTCTTGCACACAAACAGGAGGCCTGAGCTTCCTCTCAATAGCTTGAGATAGAACTTCCACTCTCTCCCCGTGGTGAAGCCTTTTAGATGCCAAAGCACTTGGGCTATTTCCTTTGTATTATTAAAAATGAACACAAATACCCATCCCAGTATCTGTGGAACTAATCCAACTAGGATTGCCAGAAAACTCTAACAGATTTAAGATACAGTTTCCATTGTGTTATTATGAAGCACTGAATATTGTTGTAACTTCTTTAAATTGTACTTGTTAAACAATGAATGAATAAAATGAAACATGAACAAGCATTGCGTTTTGCCATTTCCCATTTTGGTGTCTGACTATTTTAAGAGAATTCTACCTGGGCCTGAATCAAAATGGCTGGCTTGGTCCCACCTGACGGAGGCAGCAGGAATCTTCACTCTTGCCAGGAGCTCGCCCGCACCCCTCACCTCATCGCTGGCCGTGCCCTGGTCAGATCCACATCCAGCCCGGATCCCACAGCCCTGTGTATATTTGCTTACCTCCTCTCCTTCCCAGCTCCCAGCTGCGGCTCAGCCCAGAGCTCTGTCTACTCCAACCCTCATCAAGCAGGGGGAAAAAATCCACTGTGTGCTGGCCAGTCTCTGTTAATGTGATAAAATTGTGACCAGAGTCTTTGTATTTCTTTGGTCAAATCATTCTCCCCCACCTCCCTGTCCTGTGCCGTCTCCCTGTGCTCCTGTCCCTTTGGTGGTCTTCCAGACGGGAAATCAGAGCAAAGCTATTTTCTCCTCTCTGAGTTGCCCCCGCCCAGCCCTCAGCACTGTGGCCCTGGGCTTGTCTCCCTCCTCTTACACAGAACAAACTGCTGGGCTCGTTCCTAAGGCCAATCCCCCAGCGGGGGCCAGGATCCCCGCTGCTCACCCTGAGGCCTCTGCTCCTGCCTTGGCTCCCTCTTGCTCTGTCCCTTTCTTGTTCTCTCTAGCCATCCTCCTGGCAACACCTGAATACACCTGAAAAGCCCCCATCCTACAGAGGCCTTTCCTCGCTGGCCATTCCGTTCCTTTGCTCACCCTTTTCAGAGCCGCTTGAAAGGGCCAGCACTGGCCACCCCCTTCCTGCCGGCCTTCCTCTCCACACCTGCCTCCCAGCTTTCTCTCTCCATCTCTTGGCTGGGCCCTCCTCCTCTTCTCCTAAACTCCATTCCCCTCAGTATCATTTCCACACCTACAACTTCTGTACTTGGATCTCCAGTGCAAGGTATTTAGACCTCTCCCTGATCCCAGACTTACCTCTCCACTTGTATGATGTCTGGGCACCCAAAGAACAGAAGGCAAGAACAGGCTGAGATGGCAAAGGATCTCTGTGGAAAAATTCAACATTTCAAGGAACAGCGGGGACTCTGCTCGCCAGGAGAAGAGCCTTTGGCTGCAGAGCCCGGGAGACTTCCCAGAGGCGGAAGGCAGACCTTACTGCAGGTAGAAAGTGAGGTGATGAACGGCTCAGAGGTTACAGTGCTTGCTAGCAAGAGCTAAGTCAAGTGTTAAGTACCCGAGTTCGGTTCCCCGGCACCCCATAAGCTGGGTGTGGTGGTGCACGCCTGTAATCCCAGCACTCGGGAGGCTGGGGCAGGAGGATTGCTGTGAGTTCAAGGCCAGCCTGGACTCCATAGTGAGTTCAGGACCAGCCTGGACTACAGAGCAAGACCCTGTCTCAAATAAAAGAAAATAAAAAGAAAGAAAAGAAGAGAAAAGAAAGTGAGATGATGGTCCTGGGCTTGAGGAACCATCCGGTTGGCTTTGGATCATGAATAATAAGTGGTTCCAGAGTAATGAGAGCAGAGAGGAGGGAGAAAGTGAGGAAAGAGGAGAGGAGACAAAGAAAGAAGGTGGGAGAGAAAAAAGGAAGCTAGAAAAGAAAAATAAAGGCATGAGGGGAAAAAGTAGAAGAGATTTTGGTCCTCACTTACTCAGGAGACATAGCAACAATTCTGATTCAACTCCACAAAGGATGCCGGAGCTCAACTTGCTGACACATTCCTGGTGGGGGTTGGTATCACCAACCCCAGTAGCTCTAACAATGAGGCAGGCATGTGCCAGGCACCTTAAACACACTTCCTCATTCAACTCCCAGATTTTCTGTGGCTACAGAGTTACTAATGTCCCTGTGTTATAGACAAAGAAGCTAAAACTCGAAACAGTTAAATAACTCAAGACAACCCACCAAGGGACCAGCAGAGGCAGGTGCCAACACCCATCACATTCCAACATCTGTGGGGTTTGTCACCACACCATTCTGCCACCGGAGATGGGCCAAGGGGAAGCCCTTCTTGTCACATATGGAGGCCAGGGGGTGGTGGCAAGCTTCCACTGGGCACTGGGCCGGAGGAGTGGAACTGGGACACCTGCCCACCCGTGTTGATATCCTGCCTCCCCACCAGAGCCTGCTGTCCCATCCGCCCTTCCAGGCTGCCCTGGAGGGAGATGGGAAGATACAGGGAGGAGCATGGAGAACTGCTCAACACCACCGGGCAGCTAATCTGGCATTCCAGATTAAAGACATCCCCACAAATGCCCTGGGGCAACACTGGGTAGAGGGTACCACCTGCTTCCACAGAGTTAGAGGTGAGGGATTTGAGCAGCGTTAAAGGTAAAAAAGTTTCATTGAAACTGTAGGGAAAAGACAGCCTGCATGAGGGATTGGCTGGAAGAGATCTCACTACGAGGAGAGCACTTTACTAAGAGTCTAGAAACACAAACCTGCACAGGCCCAGGAAGCTTTGAGATCTTGCCAATGACATGTGTCGCCATTTCCTTCTCCAAAAGCCAAGATAGGGCCTACCTACAGCCAACACATAGCCTGTTCTAGAATAAATCCAACCTGTAAGACACTGGAGCCTGGTCCCTGTAAAGCCAGAAGTAGGACACCAACATCTCTGCAGGTGTTCAGACCACAGGTGTCCCGTTAGTTCCAGCCTCCTCAATTAGGGCAAGAGGCAGATTAGCCAGTCGCCAGAAGAAGTCAGAGTCAGAGGTGTGGGAGGACAGAGGAGGCATTTGCCTCTAAGACATGAGGAGGGTGGAGTATATATAAAATGCATCTTACTCCAACAGACCCTGCGACAACAGTGCCTGACACTTCCACCACTGAGGTTGCTCCACTGGCATAAAAACCAGAATTCCCCGAATCCTCAGTTAACATGCAAACAAATCGCTGGATAGCAAAGTGCCTTCCTGATTCCTTTGATCAAAGAAGACACTCAGCCAGAACCAGAATGAACCTTGGAGACGACCAAGATCAACCCCACAACGTGCCCCTGGGCCCTGAGGGAGGTGACTCCAGATGGGAGCAGGCAAGGGGTATACGTAGAACCTTGGCACCTGCTCCTATGGTTGGTTCTTCTGTCCAGCCAACTCAGCAAACAAGAGACCTTGGGACCTGGGCCAGCTAAGTGGCTGCACCCTGACCCTACCTTCCTGAAAGATGAATGCAAACTCCAGGGCCAAATCGGTCCCGGATACTGTTTGCTTTCCTTTTTCTTGGCCTCGTGAGAGGACAAACATCCCATTTAAAAAAAAAAAAAAACAGTTTAAAACTCTTCTACAGAAAGGGGTGCCTCTAAAAATATGTCTCTATTTGGGCAGTAGGAGCAAAGCAGAAAGACAGAGATGGAAGAAGAATATAATATGTTTAAATGTCACAGTCTCATCAAAATGGCACCCTGCAACTTTCCAGACCATCTGGCAAAAACCCAGTAGGAATTACTATTTACAAAGATGGAAACTGAATTTTCTTTGAAGCAGGTCAACCAAATGATGCCTGTGGCCTTAAAATGAAGTAATGAGAGGTAAAGAAATTGAGGAAAGGAGAGGCCTGGTGCTGGGAGGGAGAGAGGGCTCTTTGCTCCCTCCTGACAGGCTCGCCGCCACCTGAAATGGCCTCCAGCATTGCCAGCACGGCAGAGGCTGCCCAAGGCAGCTAACTTCTCGACTGAGCAATTTGCACTGACTGGGAGCTTTGTTATTTGCACGTGGCCTTAGCCCCTAGTGCTGGCCAGCCAAAGGCCAAGGTGCGTTCTCCCAAAGACCAGCAGGATTCCTGTCACCACAGGAAAAGTAAGCTTCCCCAGAGGAAGATAGGTGACAGAAAACAAGAATGAACCAAAACTCAGAGCTCTTTACAGAGGAAGGGATGTCCAGGGGGACTAAGCAATGTCCCAAAGGACAGAAAGAATCCCGTCAAGTAGACAAGTGCACCTAGCCAGTCTTAGGCAAGTTATTGACCTTTCTCAACCTCAGTTTCCCACTTGTGGAAAGGGACCAACGCTGCCTCACAGGGCTGTTAAGAGACAGAAAGAGCAGAGAAGCTGGGGTGACATGTCATGGTTGGCCCTCAGTGAACCTGAATCCCTTTCTCTCCTGTAGAAACAGCCGGTACCACCTGGTCCAGGGGCAAAACCCAGGTGAAAACTTGTGTTTCCCAGTGAGCCTGGAAACAGCAGAGGGGTTTTCTGGGGAAAACTTTCCAGGGGCAGAGAGAGGATACAGTCCCAGGAACTCACTGGTGACAGTGGGCTGACTCTCTGCATTTTGGAAGCCCTGGAGTGTTCCTCCCCCAAATGAGGCGTACAGCAGAAATGAGCTGTGATTAGCACAGTCGAAAGACCAGAAGGGCCCCCGGGGAGGGAGGGGCAGCAGTCTGCAGAGTTTCCAGGAATTAACACGAGGGAGGAGAGAAGACAGCAAGAGCTCTCTCGCCCCGTGCCAATCGGCAGGCCGGAAACTTCCTTTACAGTCAACCATCTTAACCTCAGCACGGCCAAGTCAACCCCAAGGCTGCCTACGATCCGCCTAATATACAAATCAGCGGCGAAGCTGGGGTGTCTCGCACAGTGGAATTTCAAGCCAGAATGGATGGGATGTAAGCGGGGGCATAAAGGAGGCGCAGAACATCGCCCCGCCGCACTGAATGCAAGTTAACACCCTGGCCCAGAACACCGGCTGTACCAGTCTAAAAGCAGATGAAGGGTGTGGCAAAAATGATGGGAGGCAGCAAGAGGGGCCAGCGTCCCAAGGCTTTTGCCCGATTGTCTTCCCTTTCTTTAGAGGGAGGGTGGAGATAATTGTATGATAGGTTTCGCTTCTCTGCTGTCGAATAGCCTTTTTAAGAATCTTTTTGTTTTGCTGTGTTCGCGGTGGTAGCGATCAAACCTAGGGCCTCGCACATACCAGGTAAAGTGTTCCACCACGGAGCTGCACCACCAGCCCCCTAGTAACCATGGCCATCCAGTGCTCCGCCACCGGCGGCTATGCCTAAGCAAAGACAGTGGTCACTGAACATCCCAGCAAGACATAACTGCAAGTGCGTGTGTGCAAACAACAGAAAGAAGACGTGGAGTCTAAAGCAGCCCCGCTGTGGGTGATCTGGCCAGGTCACTAACGCCTTCTGTGGGCTGGGCTATTCATCTAAGTGGGACCATAGCTTCTGCCAAGGCCGCTAGGAAGATTACACTCAGAGCACAGTGACAATGACTTGGCATGAGAAGGAGTGCCAGCCCCTCCTGGCCTCCACGGGGAAGACGGACTCCTGGTCCTCTCTCCTCACACGGGGTTGCACCTCCTCCAGCCTCAGAGGCCAGGAGGAACCTGCCCAGGAGGGGACATGAGGAAAGAAGAGAACAGGAGTGAGGCTTCGTTCAGGGCTGCAAGCCAGAGCTTCTTAACTCCTCCCAGGAGTAGATCAGCCAAGGGTTTCTAACCAATGACACTGCGAGCAGCTTCTACCCCAAACAAAAGCCACAGCTGGCATCTAAGCCCAATTCCGTTCCTTATCATAGCACATCCAATGAACCATCAAGTCTAAAAAATACTTTCACCAACCTGGCTAGGAGGACAACAGATTTTGATCTCAATATAAAATGTCCCCTCAGATACACAGTTCTCTGAAGGCCAAAAGGCCAACTGGCTTCTCTGAAAATTCTGCATTCCTCCACAAGGGCATTGCAAACCAGCAGACTATAGTTTCTCTGCTTTCAGGATAATAGTTGGTGGGAAATGTCCACAGAATCATTAACTACCAGGTTTGACACTCAGCAAGATGGATATTTAGTCACTTGGACAAGCATCGCATGGAAGATGAGAGACACTGAGGTTTTGCTACAAATTGTCTAGAAGGAAAACTGATTACCACTTTTCTCCCATAGGGGCTGCAGGATCCTACCGCCTCCACAGGATAGAGGCAGTCTAGTGGGGGAAGAATGGAAAAACTCAAATGTCTTGACATGCCCAGTCCCATCAACCTCAGGTAGCCATCCTCAACATCACACTGATCCTATTAGCAAGCTCATGACAGACCCCTACATCCTATTGTTTCTAATTCTTATGTTATGACTCAAAACTCTCCATAATGCAAATGCTGGTGATGTGACTCCACACCACAGCCCAGGAGCTTCCTTCACTCCACCGGGCTCCTCTCTGCTCCGGCTCTTCCTCTGTGGTGCCCACTCCTCTAAGCTTTCAATCAGACTTTTCCTACTGTTGCTCCCAGCAGCCCTTCTCTTCATCCACTCGACTTCACCATCTTTCTACAAAGACTTCCTGTTTCTTCATCCCGCTCTGGTGACTTTCCTTGCTCAGCCTGTCTGCCAGTCACATTGTGTACCAGCTTGCCACTTAATTATAAATGGTCTTGTCTTGAATAATATGCTAGCCACCTGGCTTTCCTCCTCAAGAGCAGAAGAGATGTCTTACACACTGGAGGAGGTTTTAAAGCTGGAAAATCTTTCACTTGAAAAATCAGACCTTACTGTCACTATTCTGTCATGTCAATTTCCCAAGTCTCAGTTTCCATATCTATAAAAGAGGAACAGTAATCTTAGCCCAACAGAATTACTTTGCTTTTATGTCTTTTAAAACCTAACAGAGTATTTCAACAGAGAAGGCATTCGATAAATTACTGATTAATTGCTTCATGTCATAAAGTAAACCAGTAACTGGAGGGTTATTGTATAAAGTAACAGCATGTGGTCAAAACACATAGATCTACTTTCAATTATGAACATAAGATTGATATTTACAGATGAAAAGCAATCTATTTTAACTAGAGAAGTTTTCAGGATTACACACCGGAAGTCTCTCTGAACTCATAACTCAGCCAAGCAGGAGCTACAGCACAAACATGCACACTAACAAATCATCCTTTACTCTTACATCAGTTGTCTCCGTGACATTCACAGTCCACAGAAAGTTCACTTCATACACTAAACACAGTATAATCCTTATTATTTCTTTAAACAAAACAGAGAACAAAAGTTTTACATAGGAATTATTTTCTAAGTTTTCTTGAATTGTTTAAAAAGAATGCTGAACATATCTTTTTCCAAAAGGAATTGTGTATACATAATCAACTTTGTCTTCTACTACCATCTTCCTCCCCTACCTTGTTGTAGAGAAGCTAGCAAACAATATGAATATTTGTGATTTCATTCAACCAGAATCAAGCTGAGAGCCATAGCCAGATCCTATGAGCAACTATGAAATCCATGCCCCAGGATGCCACAGACATGGTGGAACCCAGTGAGATGAGAACAGGAGGCCTGGAACACAACCCAGATGGAGTTTTCAGCAGAACTATTCTTTCCTGGAGGCCTCGTAGCCTTATTGTCCTTTCCAGTTGCTTCTCATTGTTCCTTTTGCACATACCGGGCTTATCTCTGGAGCAAATTGTCTCTTACCCCTGCATTCACTCGCCAGCTGGTGTCTCATACTACCAAGACAAAGGCAGTCAACAAAAGCCCAGGACATTAGTTTAGTATGAATAGAACAAGACTAGAAATGCAATTCTGGCTAGTGACCATAAAACATGCTCCTGAAACTAATTTTCCTCATGTCTTCCCATTTACTGACGGTGAGTTAGGCACTAATTCCTTTGGATTATCCTTCTATAAATCAAAGCATTACAAGGCTAGATAGGATTATAGAAGACACCAGTGCATGCCTGTAACTACACACAGAAGAAATATTCAGGTATTGGTGGCTTCCCTATAAGCTTCAGGAGTCTAAAATCCAACATATATATATTCTGGGGATCAAACCTATAGCCTAATGCATACTGACCTATACACCCATACCCAAAAGTCTAAAATTGTTAGTGTCAAAAGAATTTAATCTATTTGTTTTAAGCTTCATAGTGCTTATCTTGTCCTCTCTGTAAAGCAAAATCAGTTGGTCAGTATCTTTTTTCCCAATGATATACTTAAAGACATCTATAAAGTGACCCCTAATTCTCTTCTCCAGGTTCAACAACATAAATCCTTAAGCCTTTCCTTAAAGAGTTTACTATTGATTGTGTTCAACATATTGTTAATAGCCTTTCTGTATTATTTTTAATTTTCCAATCTTTTATATAGTAATTTGTTTGAACATGGTAGTGTCAACAGTTGAACAGGGCTGGAAAATTACTTCCCAGCCCTTATACATCACTCCGAATTCAACATAATCTGGTACCATCCTTATTCAAAAGTAACACAGTATGTCTTTAACCAGGATTCCACAAGGACTTCCACATCCACCTCAGCTATCATGCTTTGCCCGATGATGGCTAACACAGTCAAACATAACTGGGTCAGACAAGTCAGAGCTTAATCATCCACACCTACTGTCATCACCTCTCAACAAAGTATTTCTTGTTCTAGTATAAAGGAATGTGTGCTGCTCACACCATGCCTATGTAGACTATCAAACCCGGGGCCCTCTAACTTTCTCTGAACAATTATTTTCCTCCCAGTCTGTGCCTGAAAACTGACTTCTGTTGACCTCAGGGTGGAGCTTAGAGCAAGTAGAGCAGACATTTAACAAACAGCTCCCTACCAGTGCCTCTTTTCAGGAAACTTGGAAGTAACTCAGACAACTTAGCAACAAGCCCCACTAAAAGTACCTCGAAATCTGAAAAGTTTCTAATTTTCTTAAAACACTTATCATCTAATAATGACTAAAGAGCACCCCTTCAATAATTTTTAACCTGGTTCCATCTTCCAACATCACTATCTCCTAGGCCACCTACAAGAACTCCCAAGTCTGATTAATATTATAAAATTTCATTCAATAGTAAGTCTGAAGTCAGAAATCTTCACTATGCAAGGAGAAATTTTTCTCCAACAGGTTGTTAGAGAGGGCAAAGAATAGAAGTGTGGGATGTGTTGTGATTCTGAATATGAAACCAAGATTCTGATTTCTTGGGAAGAAACATATCTCAACAACAGTCACAATGATCCATTCAATTTCACAATTCAGGCAATCAACGGCCATGGAGGCATCAATGCTCACCAGAAAGAGACCGTCTCTTTACCTGCAGCAACTCCACATCTCCCACCCTGTACCACCCTGTCATTGATCGCATCCAGCTAAAACTCAATCCACAAGAGCCACCTGCCTTTTTTCATACTTTAAAACAATTCAGGTTACTAGAGATGAGTGGCAGTCATCACCATATCCTCAGGGAATCGCTGTTATGTATGGCTCCATTGTTCAAACATGCTTCGGTAAGTACTGCACTATCGTGGCGTGGGCTTGGTGTTGGCATGAGGAAAGCTAATCAAGAGTTTACTAGAACCCTGTGGGGGAACTCCTGAAACATTTTTACATAGAGACCCTAAAACATTTTATATCACAGGTAATGAAATGCACCTCCAACTCTTCCCTTAGTCACATCAGATTCTCCTTCTACTCCTGGAGCTTAGAAAATGTCTAAATTACCAACCACCACCATCCTCAAATTAACTATGTAATACTCTCTAAATCAGGGATCAGCAAAGCCATATTCCATAGGCCAAATCCAGCCAGCTGGATTTTTTAAAGTAAAGTTTTATTAGAATCCAGTCACAGCCATCCATTCACATTGTCTAGAGCTGTTTTCACACTGCATCCCAGAGTTGAGCAGTTGTGAGAGACATCTGGTCTGTAAGGTCTAAGATATTTATTATCTGGAAGGTTCCAAGAAGAGTTTACAAACACCCAATATAAGGAAAATGAGGGGCTAGAGGAATGGCACAGCAGTTAAAGTGCTTGCCTAGCAAGTGCAGTGCCCTGGGCTCAATTCTACAGCACCACATAAAGCTGGGCGTGGTGGCTCATGCATTTAATCCCTGCACTCAGGAGGCTGAGACAGGACTGCCACAAGGCTCAGGTTAGCCTGGGCTCCAAAATGAGTCCTGGACCAGCCTGGATGACAGAGCAAGACCCTGTCTCAATATATAAATAAATAAAAGAAAAATGCATTATAAATTACAAAGAAAATGAATTGCTTATTCAGAATAACCTCCTCCATGACCAAACAGAAAACAAAAAGCAAAAGAAAAAAACCATGACCCGAGTATTGTTTGCATTCTTGAGTAGATGCAACTCTTTTACAAAGTATTTTCTGAAATAAGATGTACATAAGATATATAATATTTAAAATAAAAATTTAAACAAATACTCTGGAGCAATCTATAGATATGGATCTCTCTCACACATATATTTTAAACAAAGGATGTTCTGAATTTGCCACCTTGGAGGTAAGATAAAACTTAAAATCAGTTCTAGTCACATGGAGTGATTTGGGGCTCTTAGAAATGATGGGTACAGGAAGTGTGATGTAACAGGCAACTGGTCAGCAATAAAAATGAAAGCGAAATGAAAAACATTATGTCAGGGCTGGAGATAGAGTCTAGGGGTAGGGAACTTGCCTACCACGTACCAGACCCTGGGTTTGATCCTCAGCACTGCAAAAAAAGGAAGAAAATCATTATCTCTAAACTGCACAACTTTAACCCAGAGTTTTAAAGGGAAGATTTTTTTTGTGTGTATGTGTACAGAGAAAAGGGAATAGGATATTTTCTACTAAAACAATATCTGGACCCCTATTGTAGGTTAAATAATGACGTAGCTTTTCCCAGATACCATTCCAGTGCCTCACTACTGGCTCTTCACAGTCATAGGTCAGGATGCCCCTAGCTGCACCCACAGGTTAACACGAGAATCTGCTGCTACGAAGGATATTGGACAAGTCACTCCCCTCTCAACATCACCCAGACAAAAAGCCATCACACAGACCCAAAGCCATCAAAACGGGTCTGGTATATAGTCACACTTGCTTTAGGCTACACAAAGTTGGTATTCAGTGATTCAGTGTTTTTAATTTACTACCAACATTTAAAAATGGAGATGTCTCACCAAAAATTTTGTATGTTTGGTCTCTCTTGAAAGGCAGAAAACCTGGGAGCTCTGGACCTTCATTCCCATGGGCAAAATCCCATGAGCTGAGCAGCAACTGCCCCATTCCAAGCCCAGATGCACTCTAGCTCAATGTACTCCTGCCGCTCCTCTTGCCCTTCTGTGACCTGAGGCTGAGTACCAAGGGCTGCTCCCGCCTCCCTAGCACTACAAGTTCCCATCTTGCTTGCAGTAGGCTTTATTCACTAAAGATATTTGCTCTGCGAACATGATTTTCAGTTCCAGACTTAATCCTTTGTAGTAATTAATATGTTTCCAAGCGGGAGAAGAAAAAGATGTTCCCTTTTCAGGCACAGGCACGCAAGTACACTTTTCCCTCCTCTGGCCAGTGACCACCTACAGATGCTTAACAGCACACGCATTCTTGGTAACAACTCACCATCAGACATTTGATAAAAGCAGCCCCACCTTTGCAACCCATGACAGAAGACATTCTTGGTTAAGCACCTCAATGCTTCAGCTCCATACCAACCTCTTATGCCTTATTGTAAGTATCCCCAAGACAATGTCTACAAAAAAGTCCGAGTTGGGAGAAAACACAGACACAGGTAAGGAATGTTTACACCCCAGAATCAATGTGCCCTCATCTAAGTGTAAACTGGAGGGAAGACTTCAGGTTCAACTCCTTCCCTCCACAAAAAGGTAGGGGACCTCTGATTCCAGTCTAATGTTTCAAGCTTTGAGTCTTTATAAGAAATTAGAAGTGTGCGATAAATGTGTAAAACTTTCTTTTTACTCCAAGTATCAACACATGAATAGACAACCAAAATGTGGTGGTAGGTACAATGAAGTATCATTCCACCTTAAAAAGCAGGGAAATGTTAATACATGTTATGACAAAGTGAGCTTTGAAGAGACTCTGCTAAATAAAATAATTCAGTGACCAAAAATAAAAATACTGTATAGTTCCACTCATTTGAGGTACCTAGAATAGTCAGACTCACAAGGATAGAAAATAAAGCAGCAGCTGCCAGGGACTAGTAGGTAAGAGTAGAGAGTTAGCATTTAATGGGTACAGATGAAAATGCTGTAGCAATTGATTGGGTGTGATGGGTACAAAAGAGTGTAAGGGTGCTTTTGCCACAGAACTACTTTTTAAAATTATTAAAGTGCTAAATTTTAGCTTATGTAGATTTTACCACAAGAAAAAAAGAGGAGAAAATCCTAAGCAGGGTACATACTGGGGGAAAGTAATTTCCTTTTCATCTGCTTGGAGAATCAAGTCCATAATGAAAGTTGTGTGTACGTGGTGTTCACTCTAAAAGAAGAACAGAGACCACTAGCAGCAACACTGTACAATGGGTTCCATCCCACCTGGGCCCCGTTGGGGCCAGCCATCCTCGGAGAACAAGACACGGCCTGACACGCTGACTCATTCTACCTGACTCAGAGGACCTAGCAGACAAAGGCATCCATCTTTGCACACAAGGCAAACTACCAGAGGGGATCCGGGTTTCTGCTGTCCCAACTGGTGGCAAGGGAAGGCTCCATCAACAGCACCTTGAAGGCAAGGGAAACATTAACCTGTCATCTTGTTCCAAGCACACGCTTTGCCAGGTAGGAAAGCTACATTCAATAGGTATGTTCAGGCTTCAAACATAAGCAGGATTTCAAAAAATTCATGTGGGTCACGGAGAGGGTGAGGATGGTGGGGGTGATGGTAGATGGGAAACAGCACTTCTGGGTTCAAGAGTAGAGAGTGGCATCAGCCCTGGGCACTGCTCACTGCCACGCCGGCAGCAACCATCATCCTAGTCTGTGTTTCTAAATAAAGCAACAGGACTCAAAAAATCTTGGCCATGCAAGTGGGCAAAATCATTCTGGCAGTGCCTTCCCCATAGTGCTGTGAGAGTCAGAGAGTCAGACTCCCATAGGATGAGGGTGGTCAAGCAAATTTTACAAATGCATATATATACATACATACATATATATATATATATATATATATATATATATATATATATGCATTGGAAACAGACTTTTATTTAACAGAAACTTACACAAACTTCATACAAGCCCTACATTATGCAAATCTTTATCACAATTCTACACATGTCATAACTTGTGGGAGTTGGATGGAGAGCAGATTATTGTAATTAATGGCGTTTTGACAAGGGACATTTTCTACTGTCACAGAAAAGGGCTACAAGGACACTTTTGGTGATTTTCCCCCCAGGAACTGGCCTTGAATGGGAAACCTGAAATGGGCTGGCAGGAAGTCTGTGCCCACCCACTTCCCCTTGCAAAGGCAAAAGAGATTCCCAGGCTTAGAAATATTGCAGGAAAACTTTGAGAAGAGGAACATTCAGTGTTAGACTGTGCACGTGTTATCAAGACTCTACTTATAAGTGAGAGAAAGCCAAAAGCATGGACGTATGAAATACTAGCCCAGAAGAGAGACTGGGTAGAGGGCCTAGTGGCTCAATCAATCAATCATACTCCTTGGCTAGACCACAAGCATTGGCCAAAATGCTCACTTCTACCAGCATGGCCATACGGCTATGTTAGAATTTGTCTTTCTCCTTGACTTCTACAATCAAATGAATTTGAGGTTTCCATCTTTCAAGTGATCTTCCTAACCCTGGGAAGCCAAGCTAGAATCTCTAGCCAAGACAGCTCAGTAGATGGCACCCCTTGCCAGCTGCTTCTAGGAGTTAAGGAGTTATTAGCTGACTGAACCAATACATTTTGGCTGATAATATTTGCTTTTTTTTTCCTCACTGCATTTCTTGAAACCAAGTTGTCTGTGTTTGAATCTGTTGAACTTGCACAACTATATCCAATCACCAGATGGAACTTCTTTGTGGACCAGGTCTCATGGGAGATGATTAGCAGGAGGCAGGCGGGGCTCCTCCGTGCTGAGATCAGGGGGGTTTTCTTGAGGGGAGGGGCCATGGGTAGGGACACTTTATTTCAATCAAATCTTAATACACAATCCTCTATCATCACCAACACTTTCAATAGTCTTTTGAAGAAGGAAGTAAAGCTGATCACTCCTCACTTACCACAGCCAACTCGCAGAAATAAAAATACCTAGAGCACATACACATATGGCTTTTTAAAAAGCCTGAGAGAGCAGAGTTGATCTTTATTTTCTTATTAAAAACTCGGGGTATTTCTCCTTAGAGTTAATATGCAGTCCTTATCTTACAGTAAGCACTCTTCTGATTTCATGTCTTCACAAAATTGCTTTTAACTTTCGAAGCGGAAGGTACTTTAAACAAAAATATTGTGCCATGCCAGCACGTTTTTTTCTCTTTTAAATATTGAAATAAATAAAATAGTTAACTTTTTTGTCAGTTTGTTTGTGTGTTCAGTTATTTCTATGGTTGAGCAAATTCCAGTTTGACCTGGGTACTTTCTCACAGACACTTAAGGAAAATGAATGAAGAATTCTTAAAAAGGAAAAAAAAAATATCTTCTTATTGCACAAACTTAGGCCATTCCCGAGACTTCTGAGCTGAGGTGAGCTGAGCCGTGCTGGAGGATTTTCCACAATCCAGGTTCCGGTGCTGGCTGAAATACACGCACAGGAGGGGGCCGGGCAAGGGAGGAAGAGGAGGAGGAAGAGGACAGGAGAAGAGGAGGTGCCCGTCGTCTCGACTTCTTTCACCTTCTTCGGAAATGGCTTGCTTGGAGGATGTACAGTTTCCAGGCCACAGAGTTGACTGCAGAGGGAAAGGCAACGAAAGATAAAACAAAAAACAACAACAAGAAACAGCTACCTAAGAAAGAAAGATTAAACTCAAGGGAGTGGCAAAAAATGAAATGACTTAAAAGAAAGAAAGAAAACCACCAACTAATGATGAAGCTAATGAAGCTGTGACTGTGGGCAATTAAAAAACAGGGCTGGGCTTTCTGGTAACTTGAAGATCTGCAGCTAGGAACCAGCCAGGAACAGGGCAGGTCGGTTGCTGAACCACCCGAGACCAAGAACACCAAGGATTTCTCAACTCCTAGGTGTCACAACAGACAAAACTGGGTGTCTGCAAAGAAAAATTCTTTTTCTCCACTGCTTGGAAATGAAACGTACTGAATCTTTTCAAAGATAAAACATCCAAAAAAAAAAAAAAAATCCCAGAAAGGAGCAGCATGGCATCCTCTGTCCACGTGCCACCTAAGCAGAAAAGTTCTATGGTACAGGACCAGCTACAGCCACAGAAAACACCACCTGCCGTTCCACTTGGCACAAGGGCATTGCTTCACACGCGCGTGCGCGCACACACACACCCTCACTGCCAGCCCTTCCCTGAGTGATCCCATCCAAGAAGTCAGAGTTACTCCCAGACAGGACCACACCAAGAGATTGGGTCCAGTTCTCAACTAGCTCAGGGATCCCAAGCATCAGCCCTGGAACCTGGCGGCATTCCAATCCAGGTGGGACCTTCAGCATGCATGGGTACCGATCGGGCATGGATTTTGCTTCTAGCCGAAATGGAATCCACTAAGCTATTTCTGTCTTTAGCATGGAGTCGTCCATATGAGACTAGGCAGCAAAAGCAAGTGTGCTCACATTTCACCTCCAAAGCAGTTCCTGTGGGCAGAGATGGGCACCTCTGTACCAAGCTCCACCAGGATGGAGAGAGGGAGGAAGGCAGGAAGGGCCTAAATGGAAAATGGCCCAGGCAGCAAAGGATAAATATCAAAGCCAAATGAGAAGCTCGGCTTCTTCCAAGTTAAAACTTCCCTGTCAACCACATCTCCACTCCAAGGATCAAGGTATCTCTCACTGCCAGGCCCGGTACCCAGACCCGGGTTAGATGCACTGCCAGGGCTGAGATAACATCAATCTACTTGTGTTTTCAAAGGAAGGATGAGAAAGGCTCATTTCCACCCCCATCAAGTTCTCCCTCCACACCTGCTGGTCCTGAACTCACCACAAAGCCCAAGCTAACCTTGGCCTCAGACAATTCTCCTGCCTCAGCCTCCCGAGTGCTGGGATTACAGGCGTGTGCCATCACACCCAGCTTATGTAGCTTCCTGCTTTTGGTCCCCATCAGGAGGCTTAGCCTTCCATCTCTCTACACATCTTCAGCTCTTCCCCATGCTGTCTTCACACCCTCACCCTCTCTCCTTCACCCCTCTCCATGGCTTCACTCCCTCCTGCCTCTTCATCTACTCCTCTGACTTGACCAATGGATGCTGTGTCCAGAGATGACTTCTCTAATTTTTCCGTCAACATCTATTGAATATCCACTATGTATAGGATGAGATCTAGTAATACTTCCAGGAATTAGCTCAGAATTAATTACTTCCAGGAATTAGCTCAGGAATATTACTCAGTTCATTTCACCAAATAATTATGGCACAGTGGTACCACATACTGTCCAAAGAACATAAATGACATCACTCTTGCCTTCAAGGAACACACCAACAGTTGAAGAAGAAAGACTATAGGCAGAAACAAAATATCACAGAACAATACCTAAGCATGCTTCTATAGTGTGATCCCTGCCATTGTGCCTGGACCAGGGCATAGTTCCAAGCTTTGCAATCCAAATCTATCTCCACCTGTCTGACAATAGACATTCTTGTCTAGAGATTAAACCACAATAAGCAACTCTAGATCTCTTTATTGATTCAATGGCTCCCCTCAAGAAACTCTGTCTAACTACTGTGATCCAGAGCCAAAACAGTCATCTACTCCTCCATGACATTAATTACACATTAGCTATCTGCAAATATCTCATCTGCCCAACTAGATTGCAAATAACCCTATTGACTTCATGTTTAATCACACCCTATCCCTTACAGGAATGAGAACTTAATAATTCCATCCCTATTACTAAATGAACAAAGGTATGTCTGCATGAAAATACTATATATGATCCAGGTTCTATAAACATACTAACCTGAAACCTCAATTGAACAACCAAATGTCTGGGTCACCAGTTACATCCCAAATCAATCATGTATTTCCTGATAATAATGCACTGAGGAGATGACACTCCCAAAAATGTACAATATCATCTTAGTTGTTAGAAAATAGTACACAAACCTAAAGTGTCTAGTTTTCTCTCAAATGGTTAACCAATATTCCTCAAAAGCATCAAGAATATAAAACATAGACAAGACAACTAAGTGTAACACGTGATTGTCGATTGGATCCTGAATCACAAAAGGAATAACAGTGAAATGACCGATGGAATCTGAACTATGTCTGTAGATTGTTGTATTGTCTTGATGTTAATTTCCTGATTGTGATCATTGTACTGTGTTTATTTGGAGAGTTCAGGTGAATGGCATATGGGAATGTTTGGTATTATTTTTGTAAATATTTTCTATGTGTGAAATTATTTCAAAATTTTAAAAAGATTGAAGTCTTAGTTCTCAATGGGAGAACAGTGTATAGAAACTTTGAAAACCTACTGCCAATGTGGTATTTTTAGCAAATAAATCAGTTCTAACAGCAATCTTCCATCATCCTCAGTTACCTTGTAAATCAATCAAGCAAATGGCTTTTTCCTATACTACTATTTTGAGTAGGTGGTCAGAAATCACTTTTATTAAACATACCAGTGTCGTATAATTCAGTGTTTTAGTGTTAGAAACACATGGGCACATAATCAAAACAGAGCCTTGTTCTGCCACCTAAATCCTGACCATTCAGGTAACCAGATCTCAGTTCTTTCAGAAAGTTTGTGAGGACTTAAGATCTGGCTCTTTCTCAGCATTGCTTCATTGTGGAATAGGTTTTGCTACACTGGATTTGTTTTAGAGGATCATTGTAACCCAATAAAATCTTCAATCAAAAGGCTTGAGAAGGCCTTACTGACTTCACCAGATAGGCTAAAGAAAGAATATTGTAAGATACAGACTCACCACCTGGCCCCAGAACGTCAGCCTAGTCATCCATACTGACTGAACCTCAGCAGCAAAGTGGGAATCTACAACATCTAGCACACCTCACAGAGTTGTTTTAAGACTCTTCGTGAGTTAATGTTGGTTACATACTCTGACAAGAAAAGAAAGGTCCATATCCCTAGGAGTAGAGAAACCGAGGCAGAACTTCACAGCAAGAAAACCACACAATTAAGAACCTGTCATTTGTGCTCTACACTTCTTCTCACCAGATCAAAAATGCCTTGCTCAGAAAACACACAACAAAGCAAGTCTACTTCCAAAGGCGGAACAAAATCCTCTGTGGAGAAATTCTTACTGCATGAGTCTGCTCAAACTTTAAATACATGCTCAAGATCATATTCATCAGATGTAACAGGAGGCATATTGGGATAAAATTAATTAATTTTATTCCACCATGAAGTGAGAACCTCCAAACAGCCTTTAGCTCTCTCCCTGAATAATGATCTTGTGTTCCCTGAAGTGCCATATCAAGGCAATATCAGGCTGCAGCCCATTAGGTGCATGGGGAGATGCAGGGCAAGCAGCAAGACTTAAAGGGAGACTATTGATGGGAACATTGTATTTTTTTTTATTAAATCCTCCCCACTAAAATACCAGCAGCAAATTAGATTACTGATTTTAAACTGCCTTTTAAAAATTAAATGCATATTTCTCATTCCCAGTGTTGTAGTGATTACAGTATCTGATCTCTACATAGCCTCAGTAACAGAAATAAAGAATTAGATTATTCTGGGTAGGGAAAAAAAAAAAAAACATTAGGCAGACAATAACAAGTCACCTTTACATCAACAGCTACCCTGGGGGAACTGAATGTTGTAGCAAACTTAGAAAGTTCTGGATCTTGGCTTCCCATATATTTGGGCTGGGATTCAGAAAATAAGGTGACATCATGGAAGCCTTCTTGGGGTAACTCTACAAAAGACATTAACCAGATCATTTTCATTCTAATTATTCTAATTTCCTTTTTATTTTAAAATTGGAGTAGTGATATTTACTTAATGAAATCAATCACAAAAAGATAGCCGACAAAAAGATAGCCGCAGTGATGTTGACAACTAACACACTTTCTATGACTCTTGACGTCATAAAAAAATCTCTCTATTCCTGACAGGCAGTGGGAGGGGGTCTAGAAATGAGGTAGAGAAGATGAGTTATCTGTAATATTCCACACAGAACCTTGATCAGAATTCTCTTTCACAGGATCGCATTACTTACTTTTCAGTTGTTGAAATGATTTTTAAGAAGGCTAATTTTTAAAGCTACATTCATTACAAATGCCCTTTTCTTCAGTAATAATGGAGTCAACTATACATGAGTGCACACCTAAGGACCATCCAAGGGATCACAGGCAATGGTACAGCGTAAGAGTTCTAGAGTTAGGTTGCTGAGGAACAAGACCTGGTTTCTTACACTCTGTGGGGATTTGGGCCTTACTAAGTCTTAGCTTCTTCATCTGTAAACTGTGGCTCATTCAAGCATTTATCTCCTAAAGTAGCCATGGGAGTTAAACAAACTATTCCAGGAAAGCACCCAAAGTGTAAATGTTGAACTTTATTACCTAAAGAAAAGGAAATAAAGACAAACCACCAGTTGTGAAGGTGGCTGGAAATCCAGGACAGCTCGCTTCCTGCTCGTTCCCACACCTTCTTTCTTAGAGTTTCCTTTCTTTGACTTAAGACACGCCTCACCTGTCAGCCCCACACTCACAAACCTGACTCTTCCAGATAACTTTTCTCAAGTGAAAAGCGAAAGATTTGAACTTGATTGACAATCCTTAAAGTCTCTTCTAGTTCTTCTTCTTCTTTTTTTTTTTTAAGAATATAAATTCCGAGTCTGGCAAAATACACACTAAGCAAGATGCTCAGGCTGTGCTCGTTTCTGCTGTACCAAAAGGGTCAGGATGCCTCTACTTCCAGAGAAAATGAAAATCAAATTGTACTAGTGAAAATATATGGACAAGCATATTCATCCTCTGCTAAATTTTTTCTGGGACTTTACCGTTAGACTGTTCTAAACAGTTGGTTCCCTTTTAAAGCTCCAAGCTAGACTCACAAACAAGGTAGCCTTTTTAATATAAGTTTTTAAGCTACTTAATTTTTTTTAAATTTCAAGATCCTAGCCACGTCATCATTGATAATTCCAGAACCATGAACGACTAGACAGATTTCAAATGATAGTGCACACTGAACATATGTTTATTAGCATGGCAGCTCAGTGAAAATCGTAAGACTAGGAATCTAATGTCTGAACTAAAGGAACAAAGTTCAGAGGTGAAAAGTGACAGAGTTGGCTGTACTCCCTTAGGAGAAAACTACTAAAACCAGCTATGTTGGTTTCTCCAGACACGGGAGTCTGCAAGAACATTTCAACATTGGAGATTCCCCAAGAATAAACAGGACCACATACAGACTAGATAGAACATCCCCAAAGTGGGTGGAGTTGTTACTTTGGTTCTCTGAAAGTTTAAAACAAACACCCGGGCAAGCCCATATCCACATGAAACAGGAAAAAAAGTGGAAGCTTCTTCTGTCTCAAGCTACCAAAAAAGCACAAGGGTCTGTTTGTGGGTTTATTTGCTTGTTTTGGTGTTAGTTGGGCTGGTTTGTTACTATAATGAATTTAATTCAGGGGGATCTGCAAAAGCTGGATTGTCAAGGTAGATCTTCTCAGACCCTTACAAGAAGCCTGGTAACCAGGTAGCCACTTGCTTCTGCCATCCCAAGTCAACAGGTACTGCCTGGGTTCCAGGCCTGTATATGCATAGAGACCACAGACATTGTCCATACTTGGTGGGAGTACAGAATCGTCCAAACAGCCCAAGTGAATATTACACCTAATAAAAGATGTTTAAATAGACCTCATCCACTTGGCTGAAAAACTGGCACCTAGATCAAGGAAGACACCTTGCACATGCCCAGCCCTGTGGCTGCCCCTGCTGGCTCCTACCAAACTCAGCAGCCAATGCCAATCATAGTTCCCTACAGTCTGCAGTTCCGTTTCTGTAACTTCCTATTTCTAGGGAAAATAAACAGCCCGTTGCCATGTCACCTCTGAAGCACCCTCCTTCTCTCTTTCGCTTTTGTTCCAGTAGTTCACGTTTCAGTTGGACAAACCCAGAATTTAGCCCTCAGAGGTAGAGTCATACAGAGCCAAGCATTCCCCAGCCAGTTTCCATTGCAATTGAAGCCAGAGCCAGAAGCCCACCGTTCTGCACAAAGAGCCCCTCTCCCCAGTCCAGGCAAGCCTCAGCGCCACGCCTACCCCAGGCCCACAAGGTTACACATGCACACACAGGCCACTACTCCTAGCCACTTCCACACTAAGGGGGATGCCAGAAAAACAAAAGTGCAAACTGGGGAGGTAGAGGGAGTATAAGGAAAAACAAAGAAAAGCGAAGAAACAAAACGGTGATGGGTTTGCCCTAGGGGTCAGGCAGGTAAGCCAGGACGTACCTTGTGAGCAGAGCCTCGCAGCTGTTCGGCGTTGGGACTGCCAACCCACTGGACGGTCTTCTCCATCCCCGGGGGCCTTGAGCAAGTGTTGCTTTGGTTTGTTTCAGAAGGTGCTAGTGGAGACATAAAACAAAGTGCCTGGCAAGCACTATAAAAAAAAAAAGTAGAAGAAATATGGGAGGCTTGAGCATCCAATGGGCAGTTACGTGATTTTACACGGGAAGCAGGGAGGGAAAGTACACCATGAGATTTCCTTCTTCTTCCGGGAGTGAAGCCTTGGCTTGGTTGGTCACTTCTGAGCTCACGACTTTGCTTAGACTCCTTTCCTGCATTTGGAAACTGTGTTTCACCAGGAGGAAAAACCAGTAGCTCTGTCCACTGGAGGAGGAGCTGAGGAGGCGGCTGCTGGCCAGGCCGGGTGCTGGAGGAGGCCGGCGCGGGACGGCTGGGCTTGTCTGGGACTGCTGACATTTTCTCGCAAGCAGAGAGGAAGATGGAAAGGTCAGGGAGGAGACCTAGGGACGGGGGTCAGCCGTGGGGAGCCACCAGCTTCACGGGGCACAGAAAGCGCAATCATCTCCATGGAGGAAATTCTGCCCCCAGTGGCTTGCTTCTACACAGGATATTACTTCGATTCCTTTGATTTCCCTTCTCTCTCCCTCCAAAAGAGTCTGATCTAATAATAGCTAGCATATATAAATAATAGTTCTAATGGCATCAGTTCTTTGTTTCTAAGCCCAGTGTTCTGCTTCTCTTCATTTTTGCCAATAAATATGAAAACTGAGGAAATCAACTCTGCTCGTGTCAAACACATCCCTTTCCCACCCCACCCCCCAAAAAAGAGAAAATTGACCTAACTTCCTATTTCTAGGGAAAATAAATAACACATCGCCACGTCACCTCTCTGAAGAACCCTCATTCTGCTCCTTGACTTTTGTTCCAGTAGTTTGTGCTTCTGCGGTACAAAATCAGAATAGAGGAGTGGCAGGGAAAGGGGGCACGTGGAAGGCTGGAGAAAAAGCAAGGAGAAAGGGAAAACCTAAGTCGTCTTTCATTAAAAAATATGTATCAGGACCAGGACAACGACCAGAGTCAGAGGGGATGGCTGATCGCCCAGACAGTCGTTTCGGCGGGCTTAGCAACTGCCTTTTGTATCTGCTGTGGGCGAGCCCCGGCTACTGCGGCGTCCTCGACAGGAGCGAGGCTCTTCCAAATCGTCCTCATCAAAGCCGTGGAAAGTTGAGGTGTCACTTTCTGACGTGGAACCGAATAAGTCCTCCGTGGCGCGTGCTGCCGCCGCTGCCTCCTTCTCCTTCCTGCCTTCTCTTCCCAAATGAGCTGACATGTATGATGAATATATCAGCACATGGGTTAAGCAACAGACAGCATCATTAATATTTTCATTACGTTATTACCATGTTATTCTCAATAGCAAGATAATACATCATTGTCACAGCCAAAGAGATTGACCAGGTACATCACCTGGGGAGGGGGACTTGGGACGAAGCCCACATTTCCAGGGGAGAGGATTCCCCCTCCCTGAAAAGGCATCATCCCTACCACAACGCATACGTCCACAGCTTCTGACATCAAGAGATGCAAGCACCACCTCTCCTCTTCCGCATGCACACGGACGCACACGTGCTCACTCAACCCTGCCCAGACAATGATTTTTCTCGGTGGGTTTTAAGCCTAGTTGGCATGTCTTTGGTGTTTTCGGTTGATGTTTCTTTGAACAATGTTTGTCCGTCACTTTGACAGTCAGCTTTACAAAGGTATTACTGTCAGATAACCCATTCAAGGTAGTTAAGCCTCCATCCATTTATTTTTATTTTTCCTGCTTCTAATCCCATTCTTTCAGGACCCTTTCAGTTCTACACTGACACCAGAGTTCATTTGCACTGGAAGCAAAAAGAAGTTGGGAACGTCTGATATGTGGAGGTCACCAGAGAGTTTCTGATTTGATTTAACCACTGGAAGAAATTTCTGTGATCTGTATCCATATGTAAGTACATACACACACACATTCCAGCCACTAAACATGTCCAGGTCTCAGTTACTTCAGAATGTTCAAATTATCAAATGTCACTCAGAACACTAAGAAGGTAAAACAGGGGTAGAAAGGCCCAACAAAATACCTGATTCTGGAGTCAGCTAAACTAAGTTTAAACTCTTCCACATTTTATGGGGCCCAGGACTGCTTCCCCAGGTGCTAATGACATACATCTGATGGGGCCAGTCTCAGAAGGAGCCCTCTCTCCCTCAGGAAACATAAGCAGTCAGGTAGGTGGGCAGGGAAGGGCTCCACAGTCTTCCCTGGAAGGAACCTAGGGAGGCCCCAGACAAGCCTTCACACACCTGCCTTAACAGGCACATCCTGTGGGCTAAGGCTACCTGTGAATCCCCTTGGTATCACATTTTCAGGAACATCAGAGTCAGACCTCAACTAAATAGTACACCAAAATTAACACTTGACAGCTATTTAAGTGAACATCGAGGCTGGTATAAAATGGCCCCTGGGTCAGATAGCGGAAAGAAACTGACAAAGAAACGCTGATTGTAGAAAGAGAGGCTCAGGGTAGGAGACACCATCATCCACTTCTGAGGCCCATGGATCAGATCCAAGCACCCCATCGTTTTTTGTAGGAGAGAAAAGAGGGAGATTATAGAAGTTTGCAATGAGAATTCTGAATGTGCTCTCTCTAGTTCCATCCGAACCTGTTGCAGTCTGTAATACCCTGCTTACAGAGCATCACTCCACCAAGTGACCTTGCTTCTGGCAGTAAAGATTTCATCTGACTGCGTGCTTTCAAAAAATACTGAGTTGGATTTCATTTGTTTTTATTTTCTTTTTTAAGTATCTGAAGATCAGAGTCCACAATTACAAGAGCCCTGTCTTCTAAGCTAGCACCAACAGAGTAAAAAGTTTAATGTTAAGGATCATGTCTAAACCATAAATGAATTGGCAGAATTACACAAAGGGCCACCCTGATGGGTCCTTGGGAGTTAAATGTTGATGGTTGTGTGTAATGCAATCATGTCCTTTTCTAATTACCAGTGTGTCACTCAGGGAAGCCACAGCCCTAAACAAGCCTGACATCAAAATATAAAAAGCTAAAAATGAGAATTATTTTTTCAGACGAAACAAGGAACTGAGTTGCTGTGGTAAACCAAGATGTGGTCATCTCAGTTTTTCTCTTGGGGCTGGGAATGAAAATAATACTGGGTCAAAATGTAGAAAAATGAAATGATGCCTTGTGCTGGAACCAATTGCCCAACCAGCCTGTTTCACCTACCAGTCGGTAGTTGACAACACTAAAGATGCACTGAAAGTCTCTCTTCTCCCTGTGCATTGGTTAGTTACAGCATAAAACAATAGGAAAAATAGGTGGCACCAATCAACCAGGATCAGCCAAAAACAATGGTTTGCTTAGAACTGCAAAATGACACAGTAGTGAAGACCTAAACAATTCAAATAGTGCAGGACAAGACCGAAACTATGTATGTATAAATATATATTTTTAGTCTTTGGATAAATTACACATGGAAAAATGCCAATTCAACCCAAGAATACCCACCTTTTTGCCTCTTTGATTTATAAGGATTTTTTTTCTGTTCCATGAGAAAATGGGATGAGTGACCAATGGAAGTGGTATGTTTATACAACTAGCCAGGAGCCCAGGGATGTCTGATTCCCACAATTTCAGATGCGGCTACTTTCCCAATGTCCATGCTTCCATCTTTCCTGGGCTTCCCCAGGTACTTCCACAGAGCAAGCACATCTTTTAGTAGCCCATGCACCATCCAGTATAAGAAAGAGTATGTAGACCGTGTCTCCAGGTGTTTCCACTTGACTTTGCTATCATCCACAGCACACAAAAAGTAATGTCCACCTTGTGGAACACAAGTTAAAACCTTCTCCCTGCCCTTTTTCCAAGCATATCTTCTGGTTCTCAAAACCATACAGGAAGGGCTGGAGGAATGGCATACTGGTTAAAGTATTTGCCTAGCATGCGCAAGGCCCTGGGTTCAATTACCTAGCACCACATAAGCTAAGCATGGTGGTACATGCCTGTAATCCCAGCACTTGGGAGACTGAGGTAGGAAAATAGGAGAATTGTCAAGCCCAAGGCTAGCCTGGGCTCCATAGTGAGTTCAGGACCAGCCTGGGCTATAAAGTGATTCCTGTCTCAAAAAAATATATATATATATATATCACAGTAAACCAAAAACCTCTCTCTGGAATTCAGCACCACCATCACTTCTCCACTGTACTCTCCTACCCACCACCTACCCATTATGGCAGAGGGAAGCAAGTGGATGAGTTCCTGGTCTATGGGCACACAATGCAGGAAGGGGTCACACTCACCAGAGCGTCCACAGTCTGCACAGGACACCAGCTCTTCAGGCCGCCCACTCTTCTTATTCATGTTAGAGCCCCCCAAACAGAAGTCACAGTAGTTATTGGGAATGACTGTCCCATCTGGTCCTTTCTGGGCTGTGGAAACATTAAAAGAAATCCCAATTTTAGGCTAAGATGTGGTTCCACTGCCCCCTTTGTGCCTGGGGTGTGTCAGAATCTACTCTAGAAAGAATACAAAGGTTAAAAATACAAGGTTTTCTCACAACCAAGTTATGATATTAGGCTAGATTTTCATTTGATTCTTCTTGGTCCAAAGTAACCAATGCCTGCATATCTTCCAGCTGTATGTTTTTATAGAAACTACCTTTCCCTCTGATTGCATCTCTAAATAAAACAAATCATCCAAGAGGGTTCTCATTTCATTTCTCTCAACAGTGACAAAGCAGTTCTCTAAGCCAAGGTCCCAGACATCAGATGAAAACCATAAATAGTGGTGACTAGAAGGAGAGAAAAAATCAAGGTCTGGTCCTTACTTTTAAGAAAGACATTTTTATTGAGGAAATAATCCTCCTGTCCCTAAGAAAAACTAAAGAGGCATCAGTGGTTGGTCATTTCCAGGAAGCACACTGGAGATGCTCCTGGGGACGGATGTGCAGCTTGGCAGGTACCCACATATCTGCTCCTATTCGGGCTCATCTCCCAAAAATCACATTCACTGACCACAGAAAGGACCCAGAACAATAAGGTAATCTGCAGAGTCCAAGTGCCAAGAGTTAGGACTGGACACGAGTTTCGCAGGAGCTTAGCTCTGTCTCACACCAGAGATGAGCTGAGTGGCGAATGGTGAGATGCGTTGAACGGCTAGTACTGAGCATGCTAAGCATGCTACTTCATAACCCATTCCTGTTCAAAGTGCTTAAACCAAGGCAAAGAAGGCTCTTGGGATGTGACCTTGAAAACAAAGCTTTATAAGTACAGCACATATCTTTGAGCCCCCAAAATCATTCTTGTTTACTAGGAAATGGTTGCAAAGTCTTAGATAGGTTCTTTTCATGGGGAAAAAAACGCTCCCATTTTCCCATTTCTCTCTTCCTGTTGTGGACACTCCTTTGTCACATTCATGCTTCCTGTCTGAATAAAAGAAAATCTCTCCATTTGTGGGACCAGCCTTAGCCACTATCCTCCTTCTTGGAATCCCCAGCATCTGCTGCTACTCTCATTATTCACTGGCTACCATTAATCAGGGTCCCGTAGGGTACAAGTCTGTAAAAGGAAGCAGGTATGTGAGAGAAATGCCAGCCAGACAGTAAGTGATAAACGGATTCACCCACTTTAATATGATTCCCTCTGGCCTTCGCTTCCTCCATGCCTCTGCTTGCCTCCAGGAAGAGAAAACTCACCTGGGGAAGGCAGAAGACAAAAGCTAGCAGAATCACATTATGGAGGGTTAATCCATTTATCAGTTGCTATTTGGATTGTTTAATCAGTTTCTAAGTCATTGATTTCCATCTTCAGGGAGGGAGACAATTCTTCCCAAAGAAAGTGTTGGCTGTTTGGGGAGGCAGAGAAGCTGCCATCTTCTGATGTGTTGAATGGTGGCTTTTCTTCCTCTGCCACTGGATCTCAAAGACATCTGCACGGCATATAGGTGGTTTTATAAATAATATTCCAAAACCAGTGAACCTGCAAAATATATTATTCTGCCTACAAATGTGCTTTTCCCAAATCCACAAGTGTCTCTTTCTTCTTTCTCTTTCATTGGCCATCTTTGTCATTGAAACTCTCCTGAGAAAAATCCAAATATGTCTAGAATGCAAATAAATATAGAGTTCCTCCTCGGAAGATAGGTGAGAAGCTGTCAAACAGTGAACATTAAAGGTAAAGCACATACAACTGCAGGTGGGGGTTAAACAAAGTTGAGTTTCATGATCGATATGAACTAGATATAAAATGTGCAGATGGCAGTGACAACTAAGGTAGCTTCTGATAAACACAGTTCACCTCATATATCATCTCATAAACCTCTCAGGAGGCCCAGTCTTCTCATCCGGCTTTCGCTACACTCTTAAAAACTTTCTGCAGTGTCTGATTTCCCAGCCATTCACAAATTTTTTAAGAGATCAAACAATCTGTCTCCACCACAATGTATTTCTGTGTACATGAGCAAAAATACACAATAAAACAAGTTCCAGATAATTCTTTATACAACATACCTTTGGTAGACTACCCTATTGAGTCAAGAACTGCAGTATGAAGAGAACATTTTAAAATATAAATAAATAAATGAATAAACGAACTCTGAAATGATCTAGTAGAGCAAAGCAGACAGTTATGGAAGACAGGATCTTCTGTAAAAAGAACAAAAGAGCAGTATTTAATTTGTCTGAAGAAGAGAAGTTTTTGATGAGAAAGAGTTTGTGCAAGGTCCCTCCATGTATTTATTTGTGTTGGCTTTTGGTCACCCAAAGGGCTAGTCCAGGTGAATGAGGGAAGTGCTACAATCCTTCCTGCCAGCCCTGGTATGTGCAGTTGTGATGTTGGGCAGCAGGCACACTTTTGGTGTAGCAGGTGCCCATAGAGAAAATGATAGTTAGCAGTGTGCTTTATTTTCAAAGAAATCTTTTTTGTTTCATTCCCTATTCTCTCCTTGACACAGTGAACTCAAAGCATTCTTCCAATATGATATAAAAAAATGACATGGGGTGGACTAAAGCACTGCACCAGGTTCTCTTACACAGTTGGGTAGTTAGGATTGGTCTGAAGGCTCTCCCATGGAGCACCTTCAATTCCCAGCTAGACATGACCGGTCACGCATTGGGGAGAGCACTCCGTCGACATCCCTGTTGTGACCCTTCTCTTGTTGATACGTGCATACACCTGCCTCATATCCCCACCTAAATGATCTGCTCTGTCAGACCCTGGGCCATGCTAACTGATTGCTGGAATATCTATGCACCTGGCATGCCTGAAATGGTTATCAATAATTTGTGGGATGCATGGCTTAGAAAGGTGATGGCAGATATGTAGGTACACAGGATGTCACAGTGGTATCCCTGGGACCCCTCCTTGTGAGGACATGACCCTGTGGCAGTCGTTTGCCACACTCAGTATCATTTGCTGTCCTTGGTGTCTATACCAACTCCTTAAAGAAAGGAATGGGATGAGTCAGCCATCTTCTCTGGACTCACAGCCAGCCCTGAGAAGAGTATACAAGTGTGTAGCTGAGGACCTTGTGTTGCAGAACACACGCAATCACACAGGAAAAGAATAATTCATGGTCTCTGGAGGAGGGAATACCAGGTCCCAGCTACTGACACAGCCTTCCTTTTTCTTACCTGATTGCTGAGAAGAAGCAGGTGTCTATTATACAACAGAACTGTGCCAGAGTTTGGGCTGGCACAATTTTCTTGCACCATTTTCTTGAATCTTACAGAATCTGAGACCCAAAATTAAGGTGCTGGCTCCAGGCCTCAATTACAAGGAGGAGGAGACAGGTTTCACCTCCAGTTTGTCAGTATTCCCAGAGATTCTGCCTCTAACCACCCTTCTCTGCCTCCTGGGAACTCCAGCGGCAAACACTCTCTGGCCCTACCTTGCATATCACGTATTTCATAAATCTCTCTCGAACCAACTTAATTCACTCAATACGTTATTTACAAAGCCCAGAGTGACAAAAATGATTGAGATTGGCCTGATAAAAGCAGAAATTCATTTTGAACTTAAATTTAATGTCCCTACCAGAATAGTCCATCCCAGGTGACCCTGTTTACCTTAATAGGCTCTGTGAAAACACTTCTCTAGAGAATTCCAGAGGTTTGTGAAGGAAAGTTCTCAAGTTGAGCTCTCACCATGGCTAGACTGGCCTATGGCCTGACCCAGCTGCAAGTAATATCCTGGCACCATAGATGAGATCATTATAAAAGGATTTTACTATAAATAGGAAGCTCACCCAGAACCTTGCAAGCGGGATTTAAATAGATTCTGCTTCTGCTTAAGAGAAGTCGCACCCCGCTTTATAGAACAAGATGACAGGGAGGGCAAAGACCTCGGGAGTGCCCGATGGCAGAGTCTA
>PVKB01006084.1:0-74954 GCA_004027205.1 Ctenodactylus gundi | reverse complement strand
GAGCCTTATATGGAAGTCCAGGGAGCGCGCGCGCTGAGCGCAGGTGTTCCCAGTGAGCCAACGTGCTGGCCTGCGTCCCGCCCTCCCGCAGCACAGATGCCGCGCACCTGCCCAGAGCGCGTGGGGCCCGCGGGGTTGGCGGGGCGCACCGGGCGTGGGAGAGGGCGGCGGTGTGGGAAGAGGCCGCAGAGCAGATGCTGGGCACCCGGGGAAGCGGCCGGGGTAGCAGGAGGGATGGCGGCGGGTACTGGGGATCCCCACGGCGCGTGGGAGGGCGCCCTGTCCGATGGCACCCGATGGGCAGAAGCCCCGGAGTGACCTGTGGTCGGTGTTCACGCAGCGTGCGGGCCACTCGGCCTCAGGCCGGCGTGCCCAGGGCCACTCGCGCACCGCACACGGCACAGGGCCAGCAGGGGCACGCGCGCCCGGCTCAGGTGCGGACTGCACGGGGCAGGACCGTCCGGGAACCGCGCTGGGCTCTGGGATTGTGTTGGTGACCAGAGTACCCGTTTCACAAGTTAAACTTGACATCTATTCATATTTTTATCATGGTTTTTTCTGGAAGTGAAAGTTACAGCGAGGCTGGCACTCATAAACCACCCACGACACGCCTAGTGGCGCAGGCCTGTCATCTCAGCACGCAGGGAGGCCGAGGCCGGAGGATGACAAGTCTGAACCTAGCCTGGGCAATGCAGTTACTTAGTGAGAGACCCTGTCTTAAAATATCCATCAGTAGACAAAATGGCGGAGGATGTAACTCTTGCAGAGGACCTGGGCGTACACCCCTTTCTACAAGGAAAAAACATGCCTGTCTCCGCCCGCCGCGACCTCGGTGTGTTGAGGGTGGTGCCTGCGCTGGGGGGTGTCTCACGGCCGCTTCTCTGTTAATTGCCAGGGGTTGGAAAGACGACCTTGATTCAGAAAGCCAGTGAGGCCTTGCGTGCCTCTGGGGTGCCCCTGGATGGATTTTACACAGAGGAGGTCCGGCAGGGAGGCAGGAGGGTAGGATTCGACGTGGTCACCTTGTCCGGCGCCCGGGGGCCTCTGTCCAGAGTCAGGTACGCATGTTCGCCTTCGGAATGGCTTCGTCTTTAACTGTTCTAGAGACTCTGCTTCTGTGTGATGCCAGGGCTGGGCCCAGGGCCTTCACCCTGAGCCCTTTCCCCAGCCCGTTTTTAGCTTTGATACCGAGACTGTCTCACCAGGTTGCCCAGGCTGGCTTTAAGCTTGGGAATTCGCCCCAGCCTCAGAATGCTGGACGATAGGCCTGCGCCCCCAGCCCAGCTGCTCTGGGGCCTTTTCCAGTCGGACTCCAGGGGCAGTAGCTGGCCTAGAGCTGGCTCCCTGCGGAGTCCTGCCCTCTTCAGGCCAAGGGTCCCCTGGGCCCGGGCCGCAGCGCTTCCTCAGGGGGACGGGAACATCATTGTGGGGTACAGGCGCCTTACTGACTTACAGCTGGGCCACGTGGTAGTTTCACCGCTTGGTGACTCACTGCCAGCCTGGCCTCCAGTGTCACTTCACAGAGAGTTGGTGCCCAGTGGCTGGAGCTGTCGAGGAGGGGAGGACCCTGCCTTCACCCTGCAGTGGCCCCTGGAGGCACAGGGAACTCTTAGTGCAGCGCTGTGCTCCAGGGAAGCTGAGTCGCAATGGCTATGCACCCCGCTGCCTCCTGGGTGGTGACGGGCGGGGATGTGCGGCAGGCAGTGGCCCCTCGGAGCAGTGGACACCTGAAACCACAGTCCTGGACAGAACCCACGTCTCCTTCTCCAGGTCAGAGCCTCCGTCAGGGACGCGAGACTGCAGAGTCGGCCCGTACTTGGTGGATCTGACCTCCTTCGAGCAGCTGGTGCTTCCAGTCCTGCGGAGTGTGAGTGTGGGCAGCCCCCAGTGGGTCCCTCTGCGTGGGTGAAGCTTGGTTAGGACATGGTAGCCTTGGCTCCCATGAGGAGGCCAGTATGGCACATAGCAGGCCTGTCATCCCAGCACTCTGGGAGGCTGAGGCAGGAGGATCACAAGTGTGAGCCCAGCTTGGGCATCTTAGTGGCATAGTAAGACCCTGTCTCAAAATCAAGAATAAAGTGAGCTGCGATGTCGCTCAGTACAGAGGCTTTGGGTTCAGTCCCCCGTGCTACACGCGTGTGCACACACACACACACACGTACATCTTGAGGCTGTGGAGCCTTGATAAGCACGTGGAATAGTTCGCTGTCACTCAGAGCCACCGGCAAGTCCTTTGTCACATACTCTTAGCATCTGACACCTTGAGGCCTTGGCAGTGGGACCAGAGCTGGTGTGGGGAAGGGCGGTTGGCCTGGGTGGGGCTGTGGCCGGGTGCTGGGGACCAGGTTAAGAGTGTTACAGACTTGAGCTTCTAGTAAGAGAGTGGACCATAGACTGTTCTGGGCTGCCACTGTGCCCAGAGTACAGGCACCCTCCTTCCGGTGGGCCTGGGGCGGGCAGGCCTGTGAGTGGCTGCTGCTCTCTGAGCCCCCAGGTTCTGCCCCACTTGCTCCCCTCATCTGAGGACTGTCCTGTTGGCCCTGACAGGACAGTGGTGGCTGCTGTGCTGCACAGGAGCAGTCCGAGAATGTGGGGCTGTTCAGCTGCTTTCCCATGAGATCTGTGACCTAAGTGCTCACACCACGTGAGGGATTGATTTCTCTGCACTGCCCAGAGGACAGGACCCTGGGAGGAGCGCGCACACAGGTGGTCCGGCTGCGGGGTCGAGTGAGGCTCTGGGCAGCTGGAGCAAGAGCTCATGTCTGGTTTCTGATGAGAAGATCAGACTTGGCCCAGGGTTTGCAGTCCCATTACTAAGTGTGGCCATTCCCATTCAAGGTGGGAATGACTTCAGGGAGGAGGCTTGGATTTCTTTTCTAGAACAAAATTATTTCTCCCATCCTGCATATTTTATTGGGATGAAGAAGGGAAAAAGGATTAGATTTTGCTTTTTTTTTTTTAAGAAAAATTAACTTACCTGGGCAAAGAAAAATGGGGGGTAAAAAGAGCCCATTTTGATTCTGGCCGTTGAAGTGAGTAGGCAGGCAGGGAGCTCTGGGGCCCCCGAGTCAGGCAGAAGAACCCTCCTCCAGGGGTGCAGCATTTTGGGGTAGCATGCCAGGTCTTCTGCAGACACACTTCTCAACAAAAAGTCAAGAAGTACCTGGGGGGGGGGAGGTGTAAGAAATTTCACCCTGGTCCAAAGAGAGTGTGAGACCCTTTAAAGTACTCTGGGAGTCTGAGGAAGGGCGATCATGAGTTCAAGCCCAACCTGAGTAACTGAGTGACTGATTGAGACCCTGTCTCAAAATCAGAAATAAAGATAGACAGCAAACGCGGCCCAGAGCAGAGGTCCTGGGCAGTGTGTCCATCACCACAGGAACAGGCCAGGAAACAGCTGTGGGAAACGTAAGATCAGTTCTCTGCTGAACAGTGCGGCGGTGCCTGTTTGTCCCCAGGGAAGCACGGCCAGGCCGGGCCGTAGCAGCTGGATGGGAAGGCCGCCTGGTGGGCACTTGGGTCACTTCCTGCAGACGGAGCCAGCCCACGGTGGGTGTGTGGGGACGACGGGGGAGAGTGGCCACCGACCGTCCCAACGCCCTCGGCCTGGAGCCCTCGGTGGCTTGGGTAGTGCCGAGTGCTGCTTCCAGGGGTGTTACTAGCTCATCTTCCCCAGTAGTCACGTTCTGTGCGCTCGTGGTCTAAGATTGTAAAAAAAATTCATAGCGGCAGAACAGGAGCGATGACTGGTTTGCACAGCCCACCATGGAGCCAGCCACAGTGAGTGAATTTTGTTTCTGCCTTCTTACACTTCATTCAGCCATCAGAATTGGGGGAACGGGGTGCACAGCACTACAGACTTTGTCCTGTTGCTCTTCATACGCCCCTCACCCTGAGAATCTGCAGCACTGCGCCTCTGGGGTACGTGATCGGGGTGCAGCCTGGCTCAGCTCCCGACTTGACGCCCGGCCTGCTGCTGTGGTGCTGGATGCCAAGGTGACTCACCACAGTGGGGCCGTCCTGCCAAGCGCACCTGTGGGAAGAGCCATTTTCCGCCACTACCAGGGCTCCAGGAAGGGACCAGACCTCAAGGAGTGGTGGGAACGGGTCGGCCACTGTTGCTGCTGGGGGCTCCGGGGCCGTGGTCACTGTGGCCTTCTGAGCATCCCATGGCTAGCACGGCATCTGCACCCAGCTCGGGGTGAGCGCGTCTTGGGTCAGTTTTGCCCGCCCCAGCCCTGTGCAGACCCCTAAAGCTGTTAGGGGCAGGGCCGTGGGCCGGTCGCCTGTGGTCGAGGGCCCCCAGCAAGCGTCCTTGTGTCCTCAGGCAGGCTCTGGTGGAGGCCCGGCGCTACCGGTGTGTGTCATCGATGAGATCGGGAAGATGGAGCTCTTCAGCCAGCCGTTCGTTCAGGCTGTCCGCCGGCTGCTGTCTTCGCTGGGGACTGTGATCCTAGGGACCATCCCAGCCCCCAAGGGGAAGCCGCTGGCCCTGGTGGAGGAGATCCGGAGCAGGCAGGACGTAGTGGTGCTAAGCGTGAGTATGCCTGACCAGGTAGCGCTGGTGGGAGCTGGGTCATCATGCACACTGTCACTGTCACCTCCCTGGCCCCAGGGCTGGGGGGCGAGGGGGTCACATGGCCCCGGGGCCCATCCTGCATATGGCCAGCTCGGGTCCCCCAGGCTCCTCCGTTCCCCCTTCTCATCAGGCCTAGGGTAGGGGGCCAGGTCCCATCCCACCTCCCGCCCCGTCTGTGCCTCCCATCGCCTGCACCTGGGTCACACTGTCCCCGTGGGTGGGTGGGCTCTGTCAGCGCCTGAAGCCGCTGACCCTGACGGTGTCATAGAGGATGATGGTGGGACTTGGTGACACCCCTGGCCCCCAGGTCCCCTCCCAACCGGATGTACTCCTCTCTTAGTCCCTGCGCGGGCAAGTCCTGGAGCTGCTCTCGCTTCTCCCACAGGTCACAAGGGAGAACAGGAATTGCCTCCTGCCCGAGATTGTGACCCGTGTGCAGAGCAGCCGGACGGGAGCGGGCTGAGCCTGTCCCTGTCCCAGGGTCACCGCGTCACGTGCAGCCTGCCGTTGCCTTCTTCCTTCCCTCCCTCCAGCCTTGTCTCCCTGTCTGCTGGGGTTCAGTGTCCCCCGTTTCTGGAACACGGGAGCTTTGCCCAAGAAAGCCCTGTAGCTACTTTCTGTATGTTTGGATGATCGAGTCGCCTGTTCTGGTCAGCTCTGAGCAGCCCTGCGGCCCGTGTGGCCAAGGCTCTGTGTGAATTTCCTCTCGAGGTCAGGCATGTGATTCGGGTGAATCCCAGGGTGAGCGGGTTGCTGTGGGGACTTGGTGGAACGTGTCTGGGAGAGGACAGAGGAGTGACTAAGTGGCGTTGCGCATCAGGGTGACTGAATACTCCCCAGGCGTGGCTTGGGTCTCCTGCAGCTCAAAGGAACGGTTACTTGGTTTTCAGAAACTACTACTGCCAGAAAAAAAAATCATCTTAGGCTCTCTTCCCGTGGCTTGTTTGCTGCAGTCTGCTGGATATGGAAGCAAGCCAGCAGTGTAGACGCTGCCTCGTGGGGTCAGCCCCAGCCGGCACCACAACCCCGAGAGCCCTGCGTGTGCTGAGCTAGCTTGGGGTGTGTCTGAGCCTCTCTGGGCCTAGTCCCTCCAGAAAAGGGCAGGCTGTCATCCAGGGAGGGCCGAGTGACCCTGTGGGAGGCAGTACGTGCTCCCGTGGGAGTGTTGAGGTCGGAGCTGGGACAGAAAGGTGGGGTTCAGCTGCAGCAGGGGAGGGAGGCTGTAGGAAATAACAGCAGAAACCTCAGAACCCGTGCAGCGGGAGACCACCTCGAGTGGCCGGCAGCCCTGCAGTGCGGGGTGCCTCTGGTATTGGGGCTCTGGGTGGGGATGTAGGAGGTTGCCATTTTTGTTTTGGTGGTGCTGGGGACTGAAACTTCACATGTAGCTACATCCTCAGACTTTCTGTGTTGAGACAGGCTCTTGATATGTTGCTGAGTTGCCCAAGGTGGGCTTGAGTTTGTAATCCTCCGGCCTCAGCCACCCAGGATTCTGAGATTACAGGCCTGTGCCGCCACCGCAGGCTCCCTGCCCAGAATTTTTAGCAGCTGGGATTGGCCACAGCTCCCAGCATGAATGCAGCATGTCTTCTGTAGAACTGGATGTGGGAATGTGCGGGCAGCGGGTGGTAGGGAGCTAGGCCTGGACAGCCCTGCGCAGGAAGTGCCCGTGTCGCTGCCAAGGGTGAGGCCAGACACCTGGGCAGATGCGCAGGTTGGCCACGCGGTCCTCCAGGGAGCCCAGGAAGCCTGGCCTGGGCTGTCTGCCTGGCCACGGCTGGAAGACTCCCGACAGTCCGTACTCACCTCATCTGATGGCCACTGTCCCGGGGGAGCGAGTGGGCGTCTCCTTCCCTTGTCCCTGCCTGTGTGGGATGCCCAGGAGCCCAGGTACTGAGCTAAGGACATCTGTCGGGCTGGCCAGGACCTATGCCATAGCCACCCGCACAGGTCCAGGCCACGTGCTTGAGCGGGCCAGGCCGGCCGCCACATGCCTGGAACCTGGCTACAGCTGAGAGCTGAGCAAGCAGCTCAGGCCTAAGAACCAGGCAGAAGACGGGTAGGCTGGGCAGTCTGTCCCGTAGTGGCTGCGTGGAGTGCGGGGACACGGGACAGACAGGAGAGGAAGAGGCCGGGGGAGCAGGCGGTGAGCATGCCACCCAGCTAACAGGCCAGAGGATGTCAGAGCGCCTGGTGACACAACTGTTTGGCCGACACCGGGGCCTCCATGCGCAGGGTCAGTGCCAAGATAGTGATTTATAGGCAGCCCAGTGCCTTGGCGTTGGCGTTGGCTTTGGCTTTTAAGGACGGCCTGCTCTGTTCATGGCCCGAACACAGGAAACGTCAGCTACCTGCTGGCAGAACCGTGGCAGCCCTGGTGAGATGTGTCCCCAGCTTGCCTCTGCTCTATTGGTCATGGCGTGCGGCAGAGCTCTGGCTGTGTGGCTGGCTTGGCCACACAAAGGGGTCCTGGAGGGACTCACCCGAGGCTGCCATCCTTTTTTGGAGGACAGGAGTGTGGGTACACAGGCTGCTCAGGTGCACACACTGGGAGCTGCACGGTGCGGGGAGCTGGGTGTGCCATCACCCTCTGCGCCCAGGGCTCCTCCCCCGAGGGGTTCCTGTCGGTGCCAGAGCACCGCTGGCTGTGCTGACCACATCTGGCCGCAGGTCCTGCGGGGAGGCAGGTGTGGGGCTCGGCTCGCCTTAGGGCCAGCTGCTGTTCCGTACATCCCCTGTACAGTTTTAGTTTTGATTCTGGAATGGGGTCTTGATACGTTGCTAAATTGCCCAGGCTGGGCCCATGCCGTGACCCTCCTGCCTCTGCCTCCCAGGGTGCTGGGATTACTGGGCCCAGCCAGAGGCACCGATTTGTCCTGAGATCCCGACTGGTCCATGCAGTGGCCTGGGAGTGGGCATGTCCAGGGTGGCGGGGCCAGCAGGCAGCTGCAGCAGGTGCCTGCTCACGAGGCCAGCAGGAGTAGTGTGGCAGACCACAGCATGACAGTCCTGCCTCTGGCTGGTCATCGTGAATTCTTTATGCTGCAAAAGAAAAGCATCACCGCCTGTGTCCAGGGCCCTTTGCTCACCACCCTACTTCAGCTGCAAATCCCAGGTGCGCTGAAGACATTTTGTGACTGTCCCTAAATCCAGCTGTTTTTGAGGCAGGTCCTGAGGGTGACTGCCTCCCGCCCGCCAGCGGTCTCCCCCGCCCCCCCGTCAGTCTGGGAAGAGGCGCTGAGGATCTGCCCAAACCTCAGCCATGTTGTAAGGAATGAATGTATTTCCATTTGGTGTTTTGGCAAAGGATGCCTTTTTAGAAACACCAGCAGTTTCAACGGGACTTGGACACTGGGCAGACACGCAGTGACTGTAAACATTTTAATTCCTGAAACAAGTGTGTGCAGTGTGCTTGTGGTTCGGCTGGTCTGCTGAGCGTGGGAGACAAGCATGGGGTGTGGGTGGCCCAGGGTCGTGGAGCCGTGGGAGTGTCACGTGGCCACGCCACGGCTTGCCACGGGCCCCAGGTCCACACTTGCAAGATGGCGGGCACTCCCGAGGTCCAGCAAACAGGTCTGTGTGCAGTAACGTGGCTTGCGGCAGTCTGCACCAGCCGCTGCGGCAACCTAAATGCTAAGAGGACTTGAGGTGTCTAGCGGGGATCTGGCTGGACGCCTCTCCTGTGGCCACGGCCCCACCCCTGGTGACGGCCACGTGCAGGGTGCCAGTATCTCCATGCATGGTCTTTGCTCTTACCAGGCCAGGGGGGTGGGGAGGTGCACTAGGGCTCTACTTGTTCTCACAGATTAAATGGCTTTTGTTTGAAATGTCGAATTCTTTGTGCAGTGCTGGGGGAGGCGCGGGCCCCTGTCCTCATCACGGGGGACTTTTTCAAGAACCTGAGATAATGTGTTTTCCACCTTCCTGGATAAAGGCTCCCTGCAGGCTGTGGTGGCGGCTCTGCTTGGTGGCAGCTGGGGACAGTGGCGGACTGCAGAGGAGGCTCCTTTCTGGCTGGATGCCACCGCTACTGCTCGTCAGACGCACTCTGCTGGGAGGCCGTGTCATCCAGGCCCATGTCCTCCTGGCTGGCTCGCCGGCACACCACCCCCAGCTGCTCAGCCAGATGCGGGGTACGAGGCTGCCCCTGCTCCGCGGCGTCCGTGGGCTCGCAGGGCTCGGAGAAGTGCTTCCAAGAGAAGGAACAGGCAAGACAGTCAACATAGGCCACTGCCCCGTCTCCTGCCCTCTGCCCTGCTGTGGGGACCCGGAGCCAGGGTCACAGTGACCTTGCGGGCAGGGTCTGGGGAGGGTCCCATGGCAGGCCTGCCTGGTGGCTTTGGGTGGGGACGGGGTCTATGGATGACCTCTGTCAGGACGTCTGGGGCATGCTGGGCAGACACGGTGTCTGGCGTATAGCCCTAGGCAGCACTTTGCACCCCCGGGCCTGCTACATGGCTCCTGCAGGTGTGATGTCAGCAGTGACACTAAGGTCTCTGGATCCTGGATGTCCCTGGTCCCAAGGACCTGCTGTCCTTGTTGGAGGGAGGGAAGAATTTTCCAGAATTGCAGAAACACGCCCCCCACCCCACCCCGCCACAATTGTGACTTGAATACATCGTGGGAAACAAGGGAGAGAAAGGCGCTTTTGTGTGTAGTTAGATTCCTGAACTCGGGTGAAACTTGTGGGAAGCAGCATTTTCCGTGGCTGGTGTGACCAGGAAGGTCCAGGCAGCCCCGCTGACTCCTCCACAAACGGCACGCCACCGCTGCAGCCCTGGCTCTCAGGCTGCACCCTGCCAGACTTGTGTCCAGAGAGGGCCCCACAGAGGATGGAGGGTGTCATGGGGTGCCCACCTCAGTGTCTGCACAGGGTCCAAGGCCTTGCACTGTGACACACCCAATGAGGTACAGGCAGGAGATCTCCAGAGCGGACCCAGTGTCCCCACATCACCTGCTGTCCTCCCTGCCCCACTGGGAGCAGTGGCTGGTGAGCATCTATTCTGTGGTGATGAGAGAGATTCAGTTAACTGCATCGCCAGCCAGATTTTGAGTTTCCGTGTTAAGCCAAGGTCTCAGCAACTCGCCCAGGATGGGCTCAAACTTGTGGTGCTGCCTCGGCCTTCCAGGGTGCTGGGATGGCAGGCCCGTGCCCTCTCTGGCTCACTGGTTTACTCTTTCGAGCTCAGGTGCCTGGCTGTCGGCTGGCGTGGAATTCGGGGCTGGTAGTCAGTGGAGGCCCTGCACCCTCTACTGGGAGTTACACACCTGAATGTTACACCATCTTGGGGCCAGGCGTGACAACTGCTTCCTGCTAACCAGTATCCGTGCCTCTCCTCAGGCCGGAATGGCGGGCACCAGAAGGAAACCACCAGCTTTCAGGGCAGGGACAGGGGTGACACTCCCCCAGGGCCTTGCTTAACTCTCTATGGCTGCCTGCCCCGGCTGCCCAACATCTGCCAGGAGTCCTGTCCCCACGTTTGCCCAGCACCCCCGGAGCAGCTTGGTGTCTGGTTACCTGCGTGTGCCGGGGGAAAGTGGTAGGATTCTCAGAGGGTAGTGGCTGGCAGGAGCCTTAGGCCTGGCGAGGAGCCCCGCCCCTGCTGCAGGGATCAGCCCTTACCCGAGTGGCACGGGCAGCAGCCCTGGCCGAGGGTCCCATCACGATGTTGACGCTGCTGGAGGACTGCGTGTCGCTGGTGTTACCCCCCTCTGCAGCTGAGAGCCCCGAGATGACCAGTGCACTGGAGAAGCTCCGCTTGCCAAACAGGAAGCTGAGGGTAGAGCTGGTGGAGGAGCCCAGGCTGGACCGGATGAGGGCCTCGGCGCGCTCACGGACACTCAGGTGGCCGGTGGTGGCGGGGGGTGGCTGGGAATGCAGGGACGCAGCTGAAGTGTGCAGGGAGAGCGGGCTGCCTGAGGGCCTTGGCACGAGTTCGTGGACCGACGTGGATGTCTGCAGGAAGGGTTGGCGACCCTCCGCAAGGGGGCCTGATGAGCTCAGGGGAGGTGGCCGCTGGCCGAGTGCCGGGGGTGCCTGCACTGACTGGCTCCGGCCCTTCCTGCGTCCTGCAGAAGGAAGCAGAGGCGCCCTGTTGACCTGTTGGGTCCTGCCGCCCTGGGAGAAGCGCCACTGGATGGGTGGGTGTGCTCCCCTAGGGGGCGAGACCACGGGACGGGGGAGGTGGGAGGTGCTGGCTAGGGCCCAGGGTCCCGCGGCCCCACAAGTGGGACAGTCACAGGGCATGGCACATGTGTTCATTTCGTGGTACTGCAGATACATCCCAGAGCCTTCCCAATATGCCATAGCCTCAGTCCACTTTTTTGGTTTCAATTTTGATCCAAGCCTCACCAGGTTGCTCAATTCCCCAGACTGGGCTTTAACTTGGTCATCCTCCTGCCTCAGCCTCCCAGAGGGTAGGATTATAGGCCTGCACTCTCAGGTCCAGCTTGACACATTTAAAAATAACTAGATGAAGATTCCTGCCACAAATGAGAATGAGGTTTGGCCAGAACAGGTGTGGTCCAGATATGCTGTGAATACTGAGATTCTTTTAACTTTTTTTTTTTTTTTGAGCCAGGCCCTACTGGTACAGGCTTTTATTTTCTATTTATTCATTTATTTTCCACAGGTGTGTCCTGTGGCACCACACCCAGCCCATGTGGTGCTGGGGAGCTGAAGCCAGGGCCCCACACTTGCCAGGCAAGTGCCCTTAGCCACGGAGCTATACCTATTTAAAATCTTATTTAGTAAGAGACACCCACCTATGAAGCCCCTCACGCCGGCCCTCACTTCGGACACACTCCTCCCACTGACTTGCACTTTCTGAGGCGGTCCCGGAAGCGCTCTTTCCCGAGCATGTCTTACAAGGTGGAATCAGCCGTATGGTGAGGTCTGCTGCCGAGAGCCCTCCCACGGAACGGCAGCTTACGAAAGCGTGGCCGAGTCTCCTTAACCACTCTGGGCTCTGGATCTGGCAGTGTAACTTCCGGCTCTTGCTCAAAGGCAAAGTGGCCATGAAAAATTAACCTTTTGAGGTCATTCTGGACATGGAGGCCACCATGACAGTGCCACTAAGGAAGCTCATGAAAGACGACTTGTGGACCCAGAAGGCGGCAACAGCGGCGAGAGGGACAGCTGCCAGTGTGGGGACTGGTGGCAAGGGGTACTGTGTGGCAACTTCTTAAACATTCACTGTTTTTCAGTCACATCTCACGTCTGAGGAGATGGAAATGCCGAGTCCCTGATTCCATCATCATATGCTGTGGGTGTGCATCAAATAGGCACACCATGTCGCATAAGCAGGTGCCAATTAAAAATGAAAACTCATGTGAGGTCTTCAGAAGGCACAGCTTGGCTTGCAGAGGCAGCCAGGAGCACCAGTGTCTGCTTGGTGATGGGGCATCTGCTCTGCCTAGGCTGGAGGAACCTGGAGGGAGGACAGATGCACGCCCTATGAGGGCGGGATGAGTGGGGAGGTGCCCGTGTGGCCTGGCCTGTGGCCCTCCATGGGGCTCACGCCCTGGGCACTGAGGGAGGAGCCCAGGTGTCTGGCAGCTGAGGGCCGCGCTACAGCCATGTAATTGGCCTGCCAGATTTTCCGGGAACTCTGCCCATATCAGCACTGGAGGTCCTACATCCTCACCATCTGAACAGCACCAGCAGGAAGGTCCTATGTCCTCCGCAGCCCCTTGGTCCAGGCCATCCTGAATGGTACCAGCTGCTAACTTAGCCACAGAGACTAGATCTGAATCTGGCCCTGCCCCAGGACCTTGGTCTGTATGGTCATCTGACAGGAGATAATAGGGAAGCCATGCAGCTGGCCGTCCTGGGGACCCTGAGGGACCTGGTGGTGCAGGCCGCCTGCTCTCATTTCCCCGTTGCTCTGTCCGGGCCTTGGTGTCAGTGGTCCTTCCTGGGGTGGCCAGCTACCTTTGCTAGCTGCACCCCCCCTCCCCCCAGCCTTGCTGGGACCTTTCTAGACGGGACCATTTCTGATGGCAGGACTGGGCTGCCCCAAAATAGGGCCCCGTGCCCACCTTGGGAAGGGCGACTCAAAGGAGCCCTCCCTGCAGGCTCTGCTAGGGCCTGGGCTTTGGATACGCTTGGCTTTCAGAGGAGGGTGCCTGCTGCTCCCCCGGCAGTGAGAGGCAGTAGGCTCTGCTACCCCAGGGGAGCTGGGGAGGTGGGGCTCCCCCGCGGTCTCCCAGCCTGTCTCCTGAGCAGTGACAGGCTGCTGTCACCTGGTGCAGAGCAAGCGCTGAAGAGCTGCTCCAGGGCGCCTGGCTGCATCTGCGTGAGGAACTGGGGCTTCTGTATACTTGTCACTGCCCGGAGAGCCTGTGAAGTGGCTTGTCACTCATGCTTTCTGCCCCAGGGCCAGGGTCCATAATCCTACCAAAGGGACCTGGACTGAAACTCAGCAGCAGTTCCCCTCCTTGGTGCTTTCCCCTTCATCTGTGATCACTGTCTGAGAGAGGGCTGTTGCGTTCGGATGTGGAGCATCTCCCAGAAGTCCCCTGTGTGGGGAGGTGCCTGCAGCACAGGAACGCTCTGCTCATCCGCGAATTCATCCGTGGATGGGTTTGTGGCTGACTGGGCCTTTGGGGGTGGGGCCTGGTGGAGGCGAGTCACGGTGGACACGACTGGAAGGCTCCTCCCTTTGCGGCTTGCTGGTGACACGCTGTGAGTAGCTGTCCTCTGCCAGGGTGGTCCTCCATTGCGTTTCCCGCCACGGGAGCTGGCCTTCCAGGTGTGGACTGATCGCAACCTCTGCGACTGTGAGCAGCATAAGCCTCTCCTCGAGCTGTGGGTGCCGAGGACGGTGTCCCAGGGACAAGGGGACTAAGACGGTGATGGCCCAGATCTGAAGTAATACAGAAGCCCAGACTTTCCAACCTGAGATTCAGGCTGCAGTGGATTTCCAGCTACTTGTAGGACAAAGGCCACAGCTCGCCACTGTGCCAACTGTCCCCCAGATGTAACGTGCGCTCTGTTCCCAGCAAGGAGGTGGCACGTTGTTGGGCCCCAGGGACGCTGCTGTGTGTGCCGCCAGCCCTAGGCCTTGGCGTGCTGGGCAGCAGACACACAGCGTGGTGGCTTGAAGAGAGGGGTCCTCCTGCGGGGCCAGGGGAGCATGATGTCTGAACACCTGACAGGGACCCAGAATTGGAAATGATCACGGGAATGGGAGGGCTGGGGCAGCTGGGTCCTGGGATCATCAGGCTCGCGCTGCTCCCTGCATGCTGATGGAGGTCAGGGCTGAAGGCTCTGGGCTGTCCTGCTGGGTCAGAAGCCCGTACTAGCCAGCCACGAGCTGGTCACCTTAGGGTAGTGGCTTGCCTTCTCTGGGCATACTGTTTCCATCTGTGAGGATGGTGAACAAGCCTGGTACACAGAGACCCGTCAGGGTGGGCAGTCTGCACAGATACCACCCGAGTGGCACGTGGAATCTGGATCAGCTTCCAGGATGGCTACCACATTCACGGGCAGTAAGCATTCTGGGGAGTGGATGAGGAGGCAGCTGCAGGGGATGCTGCGGTCCCTGGTGCCCAGCGCAGCCGTGGGAAGGGGCTGGCAGGATGGGAGCCAGGCTAGGCGATGTCAGCAGCATACTCCCTGCCTTTACAGTGCGGAAAGCCAGGCTAGCCTTGGTGGGACACTCTAGAAGCAATAAGGGCACATGACCAGCCAGTCAGGCTTCCAAAGGGGGCGTGGGCAGGGAGCCCGCACTGCTGCAGCTGGGCTCTGCGGGCGTGTTCTCCTCCCGGGGTGGCTGCAGCCCTTTTGTCCCCCGCAGGCCTGCCCATGTGCATGCACTGTGACCCCACTGTGGACTCCGGGCTGTGCTGTAGCCCAGACAAGTCCTCCCTGCCACTGAGGGGCCAGAGATGCCCAGGCCCTCCCCAGGACCACCTTGTACTTCCCACCTGGGAGGTCACCTACGTGACCTTGAAATATGTGTTTCCTGCAATACCAAATGTGAAGCAGGAATGTCCCTCGTCTGGGAGGACTGGGGCTTGGCATGCACCAGGCTGGTAGCAGGCAGCGGGTGGGGGGGTTCCCCTTCGGAGCAGCCACGTGGGCCCCTCTGCCCGTTTGCCTGTTTCCAGCCCGCTCGTCCCCTCAGTCACGTGTGCCCCATCTCCCTCCCACCTAGGCCTGTACTACCCTGCCAAGAAGCCTTCACAGAGGTGTTTTGTAGAAGCTTCTGGAAGGCCCAGAAGGACTGAGCATCGGCAATGAGAACAGATCACGCCCTCAACCCCTGGCCAGGCAGCAACCCCCTCCGTGGGACTCATCCTCATGGCTCCTACTTGGTTTGGTTTAAGCAGGAGTCTTAACTCTAGACCCAGCTGAAAGTGGCCCCGGCCACCTCCTGGCTACCATCAGCTGGGACCCTTCCACCTTCGTCCCTGCCCTGGGGATGTGGGTAGTGAGTGGGGGGCAGGATCAAGGGACAACAGAACGGGCAGAGGCCTGTCTGTGCAGGAGAATGAGGACGCCCCCAACACTGCTCAGCACAGAGGGGCACGCAGGGGATGGCCATGAGAGAGGGGAGGAATGGGGTCACCTTGACCAGAGGATGAGCAGACAGACGGGCTGCCCCAGGTGATGGACAGACAGGCAGACCAGCAGGAGTCAGGACTCAGTGATATGGAGGGGCTCCTTCCACTCACAGCTCTTCGAAAGTCACATATCCAGGCACCAGTGGCCTGAGGTGGCTCTGGGGTGGGATGCCCCTGATATGACGCCCACGCTGTCCCCAGAGCATGGACCTCGAAGCTCGGTACCCACCTGCCCTCGGAGTGCCTTCCTGGGGGGAGGCCCAGGTCTGGGCACCGCCTTTCCTGGGCTGCTCGCTGCTGCTGTCATGGCTGTCCCCGGCTGGGGGGGGCCCACCGCCGCTGCCGCCGTCCGGGTCCTCGATGGCCCTGCCGCTGCCCTGGCCGGCATGGCAGTCCTTGCGCATGCTGTGAGGGGAGATAGCTGCCAGGCTTCCGTGTGGCCTCTCCCACGGCCACAAGCCACACCACAAGGTTTCTGCTAGTAGCGGGGTTCCCGAAGGCCATGCCACCAGTAGCTTGTGTAAAGCTACAGTTTGCTTAGCAAGGACATGTCCATGCAGTGCCTGTGCAGAACGCATCCCCATTACCAAGCAGCACAGGAATCTCCCCAGGACACCCCCCCCCCCCGCCAACAGCGGGATCTGCACCGGAGGAAGTCCACACACCCGAGGTGAGCAGCGCCTGGTGCAGGTGGAGACAGGCGCTTGTTTCTTAAATCTCACCGTCTAATAAGTGACCAGATGCTCTAGTCCCAGTCTTCCAGGAGAACCCACGTCTGGGATGCCTGGTCAGGGTCTGGCCATATCCAGGCAAAGCCTAGCATTCACCCAGAAACAGACTTATGGTGTGCTGCGTGAGGCTTCTAATGGGTGATGGGTGCACGCAGGGGGTGCAGAGATTGTTCCGCTTGGGGCACGCATTTCAGAAGACCCACAAATAGGTCTCAGCCTGAGGGCCTGGGGAAGGAACTTGCCTGGAGAACATGTATCAGCAGATGCTATGATTGTTTAGACTGAAAATACCCCCAGAGTCTCCTGTGTCTGCAAGGGGACTGGATCACGGGGGTGCTGTGCTCATCAGTGGACTCATTTATGGCTGAGTCCATGGCTGACTGTGCTGGTTAGCGGGGAGGGGGAGCTGGTTGGAGGTGGGTCGCTGGGGGCGACCTGGAAGGGTGTGCTCCTGCCCCACCCCGCCCTTCTCTCTCTGCTAGCACGCCTTCTCACCATGTGGGTCCTGCCTTGGGGCCCGGTAGCATGGCCTGGACCCGCAGAAACCGTGAGCCTTAATAACCTCTCCTTCAGGGTGCAGCGGCAGGTGTTTAGTGCCAGTGACACGAAAGGCAAATAGCCCAGGCCACGCGGGTGCAGCGGTTGTCCTCAGAGACAGAGGTGACAGGATGCGCCCCCTCCCACAACACCCAGGTGTGGTGCTAGCACACAGGCTCCTACCTCAGCCACCTGGCCCGGAACCACGTCCTCAGGCGGTCAAGCGTGATGGGCCCGCCCCAGACGCTGCGCAGCTGCCTGTGTGTCCCCAGGTAGGACGTGGTGAGTGGGGAGACGTACATGGGGTAGCCCAGGGGCTGGTCGCAGGAGGAGCTGATGAGGTTGCGCAGCACCTGCTTGTTGTTCTGGATGCTGCCGCGCTCTGGGTTACGGTTGCGGAGGAAGATGAGCTCCTGCTGCTGGCCTGCCCAGAGGCCCCGCACGCACTCTGAGTTCACCTGCAGACAGGGCACACAGCCATCAGTAACCGCGGTGCGCGGGACTCAGAGGCTGTGACACTAGAGCCTGTCAAGTTGCAGTCAGAGCCCTACTAAATGGGGACACAGAGGGCAAAACAGGAAGGGAGAGTGGTTCCAGTGGTTCCAGTGGTTCCAGGCTCCGTGGAAAGTGCAGCCTTGGGGACGAGGCCTTGACGTGCGTCGTTAGAGGGGTCTGAGGTTCTAGAGCCAGGAAATGGGAAAGTAAGCCACATCTTGGCTCTCGTGTGCAAGTGGATCTTTCTGAACATCTCTCTGGAGTCCTTGGTGGCTATGAGCCCGCAGAGGACTGCTGGCTCCCACCTGCGGCTGTGTCTCCTCTGACGTAAGGCTGCCAGCCATCAAGAGACACATGCCGGGAGTCCTCTACGCTCTGTTCCTCTCGAGTGTCCCTGGGCGGGGCCTTGTGCAAGAGCTGGGGCAGGTGGCCATACCTTGATCACTCTGAAGGTGAGGAAGCCCCGGTGCAGCATGATGACCTTGTACTCATCGGCACCCTCGTCCACCACGTGCCGTAGCGTCAACAGCTCCTCCCGGTTGGCCAGCACTGCGCTGCGCCAGGCTGGGTCGGCCTCATGGCAGATAACCACCTTCTCCTCGAAGGACCGGATGGCCTCGTACAGGACTGCCGGGTCCTCGTACTCATCGGGGCATGTGAACTGGTCCTGGGGGAGAGCCATGTGTGCAGAGGACGGGCAGTGGCCTCTGGGACCATGTCCTCGCCTTGGCCTTCTCCCCCTTTCTCCCCCTCAGTGCTGAGCTGGCTGCAGGAACGTGTGCCTTCTCACAGCCCAATGACGCAGCACTCCCAGGAAAGGGACCTGTGGCCCTGTCCCTGCGACTCACGCCATGGGTGACCACCGTCTGGCTGGCCTGGGCCATAGTGAGTGAAAAGGGTCTTGCGGCGCATATAAATTACCTAGTGCAGTGTAGCTAATCATGAATATCAATTTTTAAACAACCACAAAGAAACCTCAATGTGTTGGGTTTACAAAATTGCCTTATGCCACATTCGAAAGCTGTCGTAGGCCATGTGGAGACCTGTGGGCTGGCAAGCCTGACTGGGACACAGGCTGGCCACACTGGTGTGCCAGCGTTGTCGGCCAGTCCCCCTCCTTCCTCTCTTCCCAGTGGACTGTCACTGTCAGCTCCCCCTGCAGCTGCCACGGGGGAATCTCGGCCAATGCCAAGATGCTCCGATGGCCTCAGTGCCGCTTGCTGTCCCACACGATGAGACATTCCCATGCTGTGCAGGCAACAGGGACCCTGCATCTCCCCCAGAGCACTGGCTTGGTGGAGTTTTACCTGGTGTAGCTTCAGGGACATCCGGATGGCGGGGGCCACGACCTTATGTAGTAGGTCCATGTCTGCAAACACCCACTCATCCCGTGCAGCAATCCGGAAGTCGCCTTTGAACAGGGTGTGAAGGCCGTGCAGGAAGGAGTCCAGGCTGCAAGACAAAGGCTTGTTATTGCTGCCACGCTGTGTGCATACGGGGCCCATTAGCATGTGTTATTAGCATGTGCCCAGATTTGTTTTCTGGCTCTCATTTCTGGGTTGTGTTGCTCATAAGACAAACGACATTCCCACAACACACACACACACACACACACCCACACACACACAGAGAGAGAGAGAGAGAGAGAGAGAGAGAGAGAGAGAGAGAGAATGAATCACATGAGGCCTGACACTGGCCACCAAGGTCCTCAGGGCACCTGGTTCCAGGGCCACCCCGCTGCTGCTGAGCAGGGAGGAGGCAGAGGGAAGCAAGTGAAGGCAGCTCAGGGAGCAGGGAGTCCTGGGCAGGACGGTTTCCTGGCTTCAGGCTGTTCCCTTCTCCCCAGGTCCCTCCTTTCCTCCTGTCGCTGAAGCTGCTGGGGGCTATTAGATCTGGGGTGAGCTCTGGCCCCACACCCTGGAGCCAGCCAGGGTCCTGTGTCTCCTGCAGAAGGGAGGAGTAGCATCTGGGTGGGGTGACCACAGAGGAGCAGGGTGACCATGCAGGAAGGTCTTTAGGGCACGCAGTTACTCCCTGATTTCAAAAGTGGCTCGGTCAGCAGGACTGTGAGCCCAGCACAGCGCTCAGACCTGCACACGGAATTGGCTCTGCTGACTGCGACGTCAGCATGCTGCAAAGTCCATCCCTGGCATTCCCTTCCCACCATAGCGTAATAAAAATTATACCCTATCTCAAAATAATAATTAAAAAGAATTGGGGATACATCTCAGTATAAAGGTCCTGGGTTCAATCCTCAGTACCATAAGAAAGAAAGAAAAGAGAGAGGTGGGGAGAGAGAGGGAGAGAGAGCAAGAGAGAGAGAGAGAGAGAGAGAAAGTGAGAGAGAGAGAGAGAAGTCATAAATACATAAATATTGAAAAGGGCAATGTCGGCACCATCACCATCTCGGACACGTTGTCCCACCAGGAAATAAAACAGCATGAAGGAACAGTCAGGTAACAACAGAGTTGGGGGCAGGTTCCAGAGCAAGGTCTGTACAAACGCAACTCTCCTGTCCCAAGGTCACCCATCAGAAAATGTGACAAGGGCAAGGACTCCACCCACAATCCCAACAAAACTGTAATATACTTAGAAACAACAACTCACTTTCCTAGAGAAATGCAGCACTACCCAGGAATGGTGACATTTTACCATTCCACATAATTGCAACCAAAATTCCAGCAGAGGTGCTGAGGGAACGCGTTTCCAGCCTTGCACTGAGAAGGTGCTGTGCACGAAGCACAGGCAGGGACCAGGTGGGACCGGGACCTGAGCTCGGGCGACACAGTGTGCCGCCCAGTGCCCCGAGACGGGTGCTGTTGCAGGGACTGAGATGAGAAGCGTGAGCCCAGAGAGACACATCTGTACACAGGACTGCAATTCTGCCAGCCGCCTTTCTGCTGCCAGGACCAGCCCGGCATGCATGACTCAGAGGAAGAAAAGGGCCCGTACTCTGGGGGCTCACGGTTTCAGGGGTTCCAGGGGCTTCAGGGGAAGGCCAGGCAGAGGGCAGCTGTCCCCTTGCGGCAGCCAGGCAGCAGAGGCAGAGGGAAGGGAAGAACCAGGACTGAAGGGCTGCGTGAGGTTGCTGCAATCCCCGGCCTCCCGGCAGCCATCCGGCTAGGCGCTCATCAGCCTGGCATCCTTGGTGACCAATTACTCAGAAAAGGCTCCACCTCCCAGCACTGCTCACTGGGAACAACAGCCTCAACAGGGGCCTCTGGGGACATTTCGTGTTTAAACCAGGACAGCATTACATAGCAGAAAAGATCCTGCTAGTCAGTGGTAAATTTTACCAAGGAACTTCACAAGCGTCCGGACTGCAGCAGGCCCCTGGATTCCACCTGCTGTCCCACAGCGCCCCCGCAGGAAGGACAGGGAAGCACAGTCCCAACCAGGCTCCCCGACCTCTCAGGGGGCTGGTGTACAATAAGCAACTTGACAGCGCGGCTCGCTGGAGTCAGCGATGCGAGCTGATCTGCACAGCAGGGCACCACACGAACAGTGTGATGCAGAAACCGACCGCAGAGGCGGCCAGCGGACAAGGCACCGGAGCGGGCAGCGAGCAGGACGATCCCTCCCTCCCTTTCCCTTTCCTCTTTCTCCTTTTCTTTTTCTCTCCCTTCTTCCTTTCTTCTTCTTGGTAGTAGAGATGAGCCCAGGGCCTTCCAAGTGACATCTCCAGCCTTTTATCTTGCCCTGGGTCTGGCTGAGGCACTCACTTGCCCAGGCTGGGCTCCAACCTGCAACCTCCTGCGTCAGCCTCGCGGAGTGCTGGGATGCCCGGTGTGCACTGCACACGCGCTGAGCCCATTTTCCTCCCGTTCCCTGGTTCTGCATGCTTCTTGACTGGCTGCTCCTGGCGTTGCCGGGGAGTGACTCACGCACAGAGATTCTGGCAGAGGTGGCCAGGTGTCCACGAACACCCTGATGAGCGTCGTGGGGTGAGGACTGCCCATTGAGGCAATTCTGGGGTGCAAGCCAACTTCTAGCCACTGATCCTCAGGGCTAAACACGATGTTGGTGCAGTGACCACTGCTTTGGGTGAATTAAAGGTGACAGGCGAACTGGCAGAGCACTGTGGCTGGAGCGGGAGGGCCAGCGAGCAGCGGAAAGGAGGCACGAGCTGCCCTTCGTCTGTGAACGATGTGGTCTGGGTGATAAGGGGCCAGGGCAGAGTTTAAGTTTTCATTTTTGAAGGGAACAGACCTGGGCTGTTTCTGCATGACGTCGGGAGACTGAACAGAAAGACGGTGCGAAGAAGCGGGTGTCCACTGATGAAAGCCACGCCGGAGCAGGTGACACAGGCTGGGCGCCACGGGGCGGGGCTTCGTGAGGAAGGCGGGAGGTGAAGTGCGTGGTGTGTCTGTTCACTGGTTCTCCCAGAAAACCCTCCAGGATCTTACGGTGGGAGGCCCGGGGCCCAGAGTTCCTGAGTCCTGACTGCCTCTGCTTGTGGGATTTCCCAGCCTAAAACTCCCGAAGGTCACAGTGACTAGCAGCTTTCCTGTCGCCCCTCCCCAGCCCAACTTCTGGGGGAACAAAGGATCTGAGGGAAGTGACAGCAGCCTGGCCTTGAAGCAGAGCTGGCAGAGCCTGCCCCATGTGCACGTGTGCACGCAGGCACCCGGTGCAAAGCCCCGCCCCGTACCTGAGGGTCCTGTTTTGCGCTGCTGTCCCCAGCGCTCTCCGGCCCAGGATGCACAGGGCAAAGGACAGAGTCACCAGGGGCGAGTCCTCGTCACTGTCCACGGTCTTTGCAGGCTAGAAGGGCAAGGACATGGGCTCAGCCTTACCTAGGCTGCCTGGGAAGGGCGGGGCTGCCCGGGGCCGCTGTGGCCCCAGGACAGTGTGCTCTGCTCCCACAAGCAGTTTCTCTTGTGGCGGAAAGTGGGGAAAGCAGAAAAAAGCCTCCAGAGGCTGAAGGGGCTGAGATGAGGTTTAATGACTGAGATTCCAGATTTGGCCCTGTGGCTTCTGGGTATGACGGCAGAAGTGCCCCCGGGCACCCTCCTGCAGAGTGTGTAGGGACCTTCTCTCTTCCCCACAGGGGGAGCACTTGGGTGAGCCAGAAATCCACAATCGACAACTGATAGAAGAGGGACCCAAAGTCGGCTTAAAAGGCAGAGGCAGAAGGAATTTCAAGTCCACATATCTACGAGGAAAACGACATCATTGTATGAACTGCCCGGCACGGCAGTGGGGCATGGCTGGACAGCCCACTCGCCGATGGCCCTGGGCCGGCACCCCCACCCACAGGGTCTAGCGGACCAAGGTCTCCCCGCATTCCTTGTGGTGATCTGCACAGAGCAGATTATCTGCTGCGTGCTTTCCGGACACCTGTTTCCTTTCTCTTTTGTAGGTACTAGGGAGCGAACACAGGGCCTCTGCGTTGAGCTATGTGCCCAACGCTTTTTATGGTGACTTTGAGACAAGGTCTCAACGGTCACTGTGTTGCCTGGGCTTATCTTGCTGGGCTAAGCTTGTGAATCTTCCCGCCTCAGCCTCCAGAGTGCTGAGAGTACCATCTGTTTCGGTCACAAAGGATGTGGGCTAGGGCAGCAGACTCCCCACAAACACGGCATGCCTCTCTGGCCACAGACAGAGCGGCTTCCGAGCTGGGCCTCCTTTCTCTACCAATAGCCAGGGCTCAGCCTTGAAACCGAAACACAGCAGCTGACTTCCCTGGGGTCTCCCCCCAGTGTCTCCCCTCCCCCCATGCCTCCCCCACATCCCCCCACCCCGTGGCTTCCCCAGCCTGCGTCCCCCGCCCACTGTGTCTCTCCTCCTGCATTTTCCCCATGTCTGCCCCACCATGCCCCGACCCACTGTCTCCCTCCACCCCCGTATCTTCCTCATCTCTCTCCCCCTCCCCCAGTCCCTCCTCTCCCCTGCCCCATGTCTCCCTCCTCTCCCTCCTCCTTCCCTTCCCAAGTGGCCACAGCTCTTGGCTCCACTTCTAAGAGCAGATCCACCTGAGGTGGGTCCTCGCAATGGAACATGACCCACCAGGCTCGGGGGACGACACCCACAGAAGCCTGCCCCACTGCTGTGAGGCAGAGCGCAGGGGACCGAAAGCATGGCTCTGAGGGCGCATCCCACGTCCTCGCGCTCCTGCTGAGGCTTGGACCTTCCTGACCCTGTGCGTGGTTTAAAGGGAGACAAGATGTATCGAGTTCTTCCATTTAATTTTGCTTAACTATTGTTGTGATTTTGGACCTGGAACGTCCCCATGCCGGGACTAATCCCTTGACTTCCCGTGATGCTAGGAAGTGGGGCCTGGTCAGAAGAGGTGGGTCACGGGGGCCTGGCCTGGAAGGTCATAATCTCCTCGCTAGCTCTGCCCTTCACTCTCTGCTTCCTGTCCACCATGCCACGAACAGCGTCTCTCCACCTGGGCCTCTGCCAAGCCCTTCCACCACTGCCGGCCACCTATGACTGGACTGAGCCCTCCTGACGCCGTGAGCTACAGCAAACCTTTGCTCCCTGGCATTGTGGGTGTCGGGCCTCGTGTCCCCGCAGTAGGACCCTGACCAGGACACCTCCCAAGTGGACATGGATGCACACACAGACTGCTTTCTCTCCTCTACTCCACTATGGTCTGCCATGGAGTACACGGAGCTGAAAGGTGGCTGAGGAGCCTCAGTGGCCGCCCTCGCTCTGCCACCCCGGTACCCACCTCCGGCCTCCTGCCAGCGCAGTACTGGATCCACTCCAGGTAGGCGTTGCAGTAGCTGGCCCGGGTGATGCCCTGCAGACACGGCACGTAGTCGTCATCGATGTTCACGTTGAACATGGCCAGGTCACGCTCAATGTGGTGCCACTTGGCAAAGGGCTGCAGGGACTTCAGGAGGGACTCGTTCTTGACCCAGGATGGGAGCTTGGGGGATGTCACCATGTAATATATTATACTCTGCAGAGAGAGTGGGATGGTGAACTCTTAGGGCCACCCTCCAGACTGGCCACCCCCGGTTTTCGTTATCGGTTCTCAGGAGGTAAATCACCCGAGGTCAGCGTGAGGCAGGAACCTACTGAGGTCGGACACTGGGGCACCAGTCAGGCCCAGCCCAGTGTCCTCCCGCAGGGCCAGTGTAGGATAAAGGAGTGTGTGAACCTAGTATGAACACAACTTCGGGGCGATCTGGGTCAGGAGACTGAGTCACAGCGGCCCCACTCTGACAGATGCACGGGGAGCACTCGGCTGGGTGCCCACAGGCCCTGGGGCTGCTGGGCGGGACCAGTCCTGCAGAGAGGGGCTGCCCGGCCTCCCAGGCCAGGTGAGGAGTCTGAAGCGCCCAGCAGCGTTGCTGGTGGAAGGAGCAAGGCCTGCCGGTGTCCAGCACCGTGTGAGGACCAGTGCAGACACCTGCAATCCGCATCCCGAGGCCAGGCAGCGCACACCTGCGGGTGCTCAGAGCAGCCCACCTGACCCGGACCCAGTGTACGGGCCTGTCACCCCAGCACTCTGGGAGGCTGGGCCAGGAGGATCGCAAGTTCCAGCCCTGCCTGGGCAACTCAACAACTCAGCAAATCTTATCTCAAAATAAAGAAACGAGGAGCTGGGAATATAGCTCAATACAAAGGCCCTGAGGCCAATCCCCAGCACTACAAAACAATAATCTACACTTACTAAAGAATTACACCCATGCCCCCTGCTGCCTTTACTTACTCTCACTCTCTCTCTCCCCCCCCCCCCCCCCCCCCCCCCCCCCCCCCCCCCCCCCCCCCCCCCCCCCCCCCCCCCTCCCTCCCTCCCTCCTGGAAGGCCCTGCTGGCGAGTCCCCACAGGGGAGAAGCCATCCCAGGGTTTGTGCTGCTGAGTCCTGGCCTTAGCGAAAGCCGTTCTGGAGCTTTTGAACAAATTCTTCTTCATAAAAGGTTAGAACCCAGCCTGAAGAAGGAACTTGGAACCTGGTCTGATGTGGGCACAGGGAACGGAGAAGGGCAGGCTGTCCAGGAGCCACACAGAAGCAGAGGGTGGCCAGGGCAGCCGAGGGCAGGGACCGGGAGAAGGCCGCATGCCTCACGGGGAATCGTGGGGGCGGGAGGCATGGTGGGAGCCAGGAGCCGCGCTCAGGGTGGAGCTGCCCGCAGTCAGTCCACCAAGGCCTCGAGATCACACACGCTTCCAGTGTGAGAGACAGGGAGTGACCACTGTGGCTGGGGCGGCGGGCAGTGGCACCAAGGAGTGGACACAGAGGCCTTCTCTTGGGAGGCTCCTGCCCCTGTCTGGCCGGGAGGTCTCAGGCCCCAAGGTGTGTGGCTTCGGGCTCTCCCCGGAGGTCAAGCAGGAGGCCCCCCCCTCTCCACCCCCCTCAGCCCCAAGCAGCCCATCTGAAGTCCGGGGCGGACTCAGCTGTGGTTCCTGGCTGATGCCACTGCCTGAGGGAAGCGCCCTCTCCTGGGTTCCCCAGGTTACCTGCCCCCAGGGCAGGGAGGCAGGGCAGATGGGGTCTGCAGACAGGCCTTAAGCTCTGCAGCGTGGATGGGCTCTGCACACTCCCTCAGCACCAGGACAGCCACCCTGGCCGAGGCGGGAAGAACGGGGGCTGGGGGCAGAGGCAAAGGCGGCCGGGGCACGGGCGGGCTCACGCCAGGGTGAGCCGGCTGCTCGCCTCTGTCCCCAGGCCTGAGGCGAGGTCACACACGGCACAGGGAGGGCAGAGCGCAAGGCCAGGCGTGGGGAGCACGGCGGGACATGGCAGTGAAGGCCTCGTCGTGGCCGGTGTGACTTACCTGCCGGCCGGCAGGCAGAGCGTGGGGTCGGGAGCAGGCAGGGCAGCAGTGCAGGAGCTGAAGCAGGAGAAGCGGGAGGCGAGGGGCGGGGGTGGCAGCAGGGGGAGGCGGCCGCTGTGCCCGCGGGCCCCAGCGTGGACCTCCGAGTCTCACACACACACACAGCTCCGATCAGGAGGGTTTCCTCCGGTCTGCTGCCCGGCCGCATGGCTTAAGGCTCTCATGAGGCGGACAGTGTGAGTTGTTGGCCCAGAGCTGCAAGGAAGAGAGGCCCGGGCTCTCCCTCCCACTTCACTTCTGTGCTGGCGTTACCGTGGCCAACTGGGTCTGGAAACAGTGAAGGAAAATTCCAGAAGTGAGCCCTTCCTACGAGGGTCTTACAGTGCACGCTGCTGTTGTGACGCGCAGCGCCCTAGAATCCTGCGTCCCCTCCCTGCGCACCTGCGCCCTGCGTACGACCCGCTCGGCAGCCGTCTCAGCGGCCACGGCACCCTCTGCTGCTGTCAGGGCTGTGTTCAAGTGGCTCGTTTCACTCAGTGCCGCCCCAGAGTGCAAGAGTGGTGACACTGAGCCAGGGCCGGTGGAGCAGGCAGGTCACCCCAGCGCCCTGGGAGGACAGGAGGGGGCAAGTTCAAGCCCAGCCTAGGAAACCTGGCAAGGTTCTTCCTTCAAGAAAGTGAAAACAAGTTCTAAAGAGGGAAAAAGCACCTGCTGAGGCTGCAAAGGACCACAGAAAAGTCACACACTGCGAGACGCTTAACTTCTATTACACTGCACTGTTAACCATTTTTCCATGTGATTTTAGTTGTTGTTAATATCTTACTGTCCTGCTTCTTGACCTTTTGGCTAAGATCAAATGTTAACACATCTTCCTGTGTGCATATAACTGGGCACCTATGGACAGTATACCTTACAGGGTTTACAGTCACCCCCGGGGGTCTTGGACTGAATCCCCCAAGGACAAGGGGACAGTGACAGTGCTGTCCTGGCTTTGCGCTGTGGCCCTGGTCTCTGCTCCTCTGCTGGACATCACGGTAGCAATCGGGGATCTGCCTCTTGGCACATCTAGGCACCGCTGGTCAACACCTGGTGTGGTTTCCCCCATACATCTCAACTCTATTCTTGGTAAAAATAACAAACACACCCAGCAGATGAAAGCTTGCCTTCCGCCTTGTTTTGGGGGTGGAATTTACCCCACAGAGGTACAGCTGGAGCAGTTAGAGAGGACCTGGAACCCCAGTGAGCTCGCCCTTCCCACACCAGATGGGATCCACAGGGTCGGCAGCAGGATAACAGTACGGGATGAGACAGGATGGGGCTCAGCGTCCCTGGCAGGCACCTCACTGCCACCTACATCCACTTTACCCAGGCCAGAGCCCTGCTGTGCAGATGCCACCAGGGAACCTGCAAAGCCCTTCAGTGCTGGGCAGGATGAGGAGGGGCCCAGGTGAAGCGAAGCTGGTAAGCCAGGGTGTGACCATAAGCCGGCCCACGCTGGACAGGCTCCCCCAGAACGGCAGGCCCGTGGCAGCTGCTCTGCAGCGGGGCCCCAGCATCTCCCGGACCACAGGGCAGTGCGTTTCCGCAGGCTCCCCACGTGGGGCCGGCAGGTCACCTGCACGGTGGCAGCTGCGCAGGCCTTGCAGAACGCTGGGCTTCTTATGGCAGGAATTAGGGAGGGAAGGTGTGGATGGCAGGAAGGGGATGACTGCAGGTCTACCCACAGAGGGTGGGGGGGTGACCAAATTCATTATTAGAGAAACCCTCGAGGACAGAGGAATCACTCCAGGCCCTTCCCGCCCAGTCCTTCGCAGACCCAATGAGAACAAACTCCCAGAAGCCAGAGTCGTGCCCAGTGCGAGACAGCGGTTCTGTGCACCTGCAAGGAGGCCAAACAAAGGGCTGCTCTGTGTCCACCCCAAACACAGCTGCGTCTGCCCCAGCAGCCACCTGGCCTTCTGAAGGGGCCGTCGCCTTAACCCCCAAACCAGGGCAGTATGGGCATTCATGCTGGAGGGACAGCAGGACCCCAAATGCTGTGACAAGCCACCAGGAAGGCAGTGGGCCCCCAAGGCCCCATCTGTGCGAGCCCCTCAACTCTCCTGGTTCTCAAGTACCCCTCAGGAAGCTCAGGAGAAAACCGTGGGTGCTGAACTCTGGGTAGGTGGGGACTGGGCTGTGCTTTGCTGTCAGGGGCACCCTGGCACTATGGCCCGTCCTGGCTGCAAGAAGTGCAGACTCTGGGAAGACACTTGGCTCCACTCCCACCCCGGGTGGGACCTGTCCTCAAGTTCCTCTCTCAGAAGAACGCTATGGGTGTGGGGTGGGGTCTCCTTTACCTGCGTCCTTCTGCATGGTGCCCTGGATTTATTAGTCATCCTGCAAACTGTCTTCACGAGAAGCCCGTGGGTTGAGAGGACCATTTTTGGAGTTTACAGAGGAGGTCAGCGGGATGAACCACAGGTCCAGGACAGGGAGGGAAGCGTGGAGACCCCTGGGCCTCCAGGAGAGCCCAGAGTCCCTTCTGTCCCTGGTGACGACCTGCTGGCCCTGAGGTGTGGGAGAGCTGTGCACACATGTGGCTCCTGGACAGGACACTAGGGGGGCATCCAGAGCCCCAGGATCAGCGGAATTCAATGTTAACCCCCCCACTCCCCCGCCACTGTGCCGGGAGTGGCCACTTAGAATCTCATGTGCATGTGGGCTTCCACTTTCCATTCTACATAGCTGGGGTCGGAATCCAGGCGCCTAGAGCCTCTGCTCCTCCCGTCCACCACCATCGGGCACCTGGTTAAGAGAGCAGTCTTGGAGGGGCACAGGAGAATGGGGGTGGCCACGCTCGCAGGATGGTGCCGGGGTGAGGAAAGACAGGAATGCAGGGTGGGCAGGTGGAACGCCAGGGAGCCAGGGGCTGTGAGCAGAGGCTGGAGAGACTCCACAGGCACGAGGGGCAGAGAGGAGCAACTCTGCCGGGTGCAGGGTGGGGCTGGGAGGTGTGCTCCCTGTCCACGTGGAGCAGAGGCGTCAGAGGAGCGGGCAACAGCGGCAGCAACAGTAGCAGATTCCAGTCGACAGGCCAAGGGCCAGGCCTTGCGGCAGGGAGGAGACCATCAGCCCTGAGGCTCATCGGCCTGGCCTGTGTCGTGCCCATCGCTGGCCCAGCTGCCCCTCCTAGGCACCCGTTTCGGGTACCTGCAGGCCCCTCTGACCAGTCAGCCTCTGGTCCAGGTGCTCCTGCAGCTGCCCCACCCTGCTGCCTTGTAAGAACAGATTCACGAGGGACAGGTCCTCTCCTGGGTGAGGGAGTGGCACAGGTGGCCGGTGGCCCTTTATCTCTTGTCTCTCCCCTTCTGTGAACATGTAATGACTTCATTTTGGGGCCCTGGCCAGACCCCTCCCAGCTGGCATGAGACAAAGGTCTAGTGAGGGGACCCAGGAGGGACATGCCGCAGCCCTTCCTGGAGCTCTTCAGGGGTGCAGGCTGGGCTCCGGGCCTTCACTGCCCTGTCCTTCCTCCCTTCCACTGAGGTTGGAAGTCTGGGACAAGCTATGGGGGACACCTAAAAGGTGGCAGAGGAAGGAGCTGGCCGACGTGGCTATGAGGTCCTCGCGGGCAGAGGTCTGTCTGTGCACGTGCGGCCGTGAGGATCAAGTGTCACAGCCACGTGATTTACAGATACCCTAGTAACTCAGTTTTGCAGGTCACAGGCAGACATTCTAGTGAGCACGAGCAGATTGGCAGCAAACAGTCCACCTCAGAGCTGGGCACACCTGGGCACACCCACCACACGTGGGGTGCAGAAGGTAGTGACGTGGGCCCTCTGACTTCCACGGCGCACCTAAGCCTCCAGGGAACTCGTGAGCAACGGCCACAGTGCAGGTAGCCCAGACACTGGTTCCAAACTTCCAACCCGTGTGCTGTTGGGAAGCAGGTCAGGCCCTCCAGTCCCCTTTCCTACTGGTTCCTGGTACCTCAGTTCCTGGTATGGCCTGTCATATTTGCCCAGTGGTAAGCAAGTCCCTGCAGCCGCCAACTCCTTTTCAGTCAGGGTTAGGACGGGCTCCCATGCCACAGCTGCCCCCAGAAAGGTACCCCCTTGGGGACTCACCATACTGCCCTCGCTGGGCTGCCCCTTCCCGAGAACCCCTCAGCCCTGACCACCCTGTGCCCTGGGCTCTGGGTCCCACGCGCCACAGGGCGCACTCTGTGAGCTACTGAGAAAAGACAGGATCAGCCCCCAGGCACAAGGAGGCAAGGTCATGAGAACACCCCTCACCAGCTCCTTTAGGTACAGTTTTTAGTTTCTACCATGGGGTTAGGCAATTATTCTAGTTCTAAAGCGGACAGCTGGCAGGGCACCTAGCGGGGCACAGTATCGCTCCAATGTCAAGGCGACTGTCAACCTTCTAGGACATTTGACCGAACGCTCACGTTGCCAGAGGTGGTGACGCAGGCCTATCATCCCGGCACTCTAGGAGACTGAGGCAGGACTGCAAGCTGGAGCCCAGCCCAGGCAATTTAGCGGCCTGCCAAGACCCTCCGCCCCCCCCCCCCCGCCTCTCTCTCTATATATTAATAACACGGGCTGGGGATACACCTTGGTACAAAGACCCTGGACTTGACCCTCTGTACCATGAACAATCATTGCGTTGTTCCCAGCACCTTGTGACGGGCAGGAGCAAAGGCACTGGCCCACGGTGCAACCCAGGCTGGCTGCTGTGCCCAGCTTAGAGCCCAAGGCCTGGCGCACGCCTGAGGGACAGCAAAGCCCCACAGGTTTTATGAGAATAACTCTTCCCGAGCCAGGTGGGAGCCCCAGCCCCCGTGTTCTGCGCAGCTCTTGGGGACCTGCATTCCCCACCCAACGTGCCCCGCCTGCCAGCGCTGAGCCACGTGGTACCTTGACGTAGTACCGGATGAGGACCTTGCGCAGGTCGAACACCTGCAGCATGGTGGCCGCGTTGTTGTCGACGATGCTGTAGCCCTCGAGGATGTACTGCGTGCGCGTCACCTCCCAGGTGAGCCAGCGCAGGTGGAAGGCGGCATTGCCGGAGAGCAGGTGGGGCAGGCGGCCCGGGTGGCAGCAGCAGCAGCCTCTGTCGTCCTCGTCCCCTTCCATGATGGCCTCCACTTCCCTCTGCTGGCAGTAGGTCCCTGGGGAGCGTCGCAGGATGCGAGTTAGATGGGGGCTGCTGGCACAGGAGAGACCAGCCTACTCCGGACTGCGGTGACCCTCGGGGCACAGATGAGACTGCGGGGACTGTCCCTAGGCGGGGCTGTCATGATGTCACCTCAATGGGGAGAAGGCTGCCCTCACGTCACCATGGGAACCGACGTGTGCCCTGAAGCGAGTGTCTTCCTGGAGCCTACAGAACCAGTCCTGGGACAGCATCAACTCGGCCACAGCTCAACCAGGACGCCCTCGTCAGTGCGGCGACCCCCAACCCTTGCTGGCCTCTTTTTCTATAAAACTCTAAAGTTTCTGCCAGACGCTCAAATACAGGGCCACGGTTCACTTCAAGATCCACCCTCAGGATCTGCTCCACACACTAACAGGGGACAGACTGGATTTTACACGTGGGACCAAAACTCTCAGTGCAACAGCCCGGCCCTCCTCCAGGCAGTTACTTCGCAGCACTGTGGGTCTGCAGGACAACTGGTGGCCTCCGGTCACTCCTTCTGGCCACACAGACAAGGCTCTCCAAGGAAACACCCCACGGGAGGGTCTGGCCTTCAGAATGTAAAATGAGTATTTTTATCACACAAGTGAAATTTCCCTGAATTACTTTCTATCCTACAAGCTTAGAAGGAAACAAAAAAATAAAATTAACCAAACAATTCAGTACACCCTGGGCCGTTGGGACATGCAGTATTACACACACTGAAATGCGTAACCCTGTGACTGACCTGGTGAATAACATGACCTCCCCCACTCCTGGCCCGTTCCCAGGCGGGAAAACCGACGCTGTCAGCCTTGCCCACAGGGCGGGGCCGTCTATACCCTAAAGCTCTGCGTCTCCCTCTCCTCTTGCAAACTCCTGGAGGAAGAATGTTAAGATGCCCATATCCTAGCCAGGCCCCGTGACACAGGCCCGTAATCCCAGCACCCTGGTAGGCTGGAGCAGGAGGAACACAAGGGGCAATTTAGTGAGACCTTGTCATAAAATCAAAAAATTTATAAACGGGCTGGGGATGTATGTAGCTCAGTGTGAACGCTTTGGGCTCCATCCCCGGTGCCACACACACACACACAGACAGAGAGAGAGACAGAGAGACAGAGACAGAGTGCCCACTGTTTACCACTGTTAATGGTTCCACTAGCAGCTCACACAGAAAGAAAAAAGCAGGTTTTGAAATCCTGACTGGAGAATGTATTTTATGGGTAAAGCTGGAACCAGGGGTTGGACTGTACTCAAGCTAAAAAGACACAGATTTCGGACTCAGTAAAGACCTGACCATTGCCACAAGGGAGAATTCTAGAAAGTTCTGAGATCCATGATTGGGGCTCCTCATGGACTAGCCTTGGACATAAAGGCTGGAGTCCAGTGAGCTACAGATGGAATTAGGTGACACGGGAATTTCCAAGTGCCCCTGCAGCTGGCTGCGGGGTGCTTGCCAAACTAAGAGAGGCCCGCAGACATCTCACCGGGGCAGGGAGGGACATGAGTCCTGCTTCTGCTATTCTCCGGACCCTGTGGCAGGTGCAGCTACATCCTGGTCATCTGCCTTTGTGTTCAGCGTCTAGCTGCCAGGGTCCTGCGGTGGCACAGCCACCCGGTCATTCAAGAGACCCAGCTGCAGAGCACCCCATAGAACACCTAGGAACATTCCGGGAAAGCTCGCCTGTGTCTGTAGCATCCCAGGACCAAAGGGTTTCTAAGAATTTTCAGTTCTCTATGGAACCAGCCTCCTCTCTTCTTCCCGTTCCTTCTTCTTTTATCTCTTTCTCTCCCCTTTCTCTTCCCTCCTTTCCATTCCTCCCTCCCTTCATTCCATGGTGATAACCCCAGCCTCTGTTTGCCAAGAGATCTCACGGGCCCTGACCCTGGCCAGGGGCCCCCACACCCCAGCCTCTGGCCCCCTTGGCCCTGGAGCAGCCAACGCCCCAGTCAGCTCTGGCCACTTGTCCCGGACACTGCCCAGCCCTTGTCTTCAGCACAATTCACGGCCTGCCCGGATCTGCCCGCCTCCCGCAGGCCATCACATGTGCTGGTCACCTCCTCCCCGACTCCCTGCGGCCACCTGGCTCCCACACACCACATGTTTCCTCTGAGGCGCTGGTCTCTGAGTGCGGCGACACACCCAGACACCTTTCATGCTTGGTCTGTGCTACCCTGACCCGCTGCCGGCTGTACCACAGAACTCAGGCACCCGCGGAGAAACACTGGTCACACGTCCATGCTCCATGCAGCCTGCAGCACAGGCCCCTGCAGCACACTTCACTTAATGATCCACGCGGTGTGTCCAACCTGCAGCTGCCATGTTTTTGCCCTTGTTCTGAGAGAAGGGGAATGGCTTTGGCCAACATATAAGATACGGAATATAGTTCCCATGTACACACAGAAGTGCTAATACTTCCTGTTTGAAAAAATTTAAATTATAACCTTAAAAAAACCCAGCAAACCCCCCCCCCAAACAAAACAACCCTCCACAGCAGGCAGCAGTCTAGACGCTTCTGATTATGTGAGACCGCGTGGACCACACAGTGATTTTATGAGACAGTCAGTGTTACCTTCATTATCGTTGTGCAGAAGAAAAAGCCCTGGGGACATTAGTGGACTCGTGCACGACAGGCCCAGAGCCCGAGCAGCAGAACTGCCTCAGCCTCCTGTGCTGGGATTCTGGGCATGCGCCACCAGGCCTAGCGGTTCCAGTGTTCTGGGCTCCCATGTGGCTTTTAACCAAGGCGCCACGGTGGGAGTCCCAGCACCTCCCCTGCCCCCCCACAACCCGGCTTACAGGGCGCATACCTCGGAACTCCAGGCCTCGGAGCTGGAAGGTGACCAGGCCGTTTCCGATTTCGATCAGATGGACGAAGGCGTTGAGGTCATCTGAGGCCAGAATGAAGCAGTCACCGGAGCTGTAGTTTCCCCAGCGACCCAGCACCAAGTCTCCGCAAAGCGACTCCTGCAGCGCCCTGGTCAGGTGTTCGTAGAAGATGGCGTTGAGGTTGCTGTCAGCGCCACCTGGAGGCAGGTGGGAGAATGGCTCTTGAGCGCCCAACCTGAGCCCTGTGACTCACGATGGCTTACGTTGTCGCAGGTGTGGCCAACCTGCGGCTCAGAGTTTATTTTGCTTTTTTTCTTCTTAGTAAAGAGGCACTGTCTCGGGCCTCATCTGAAATATATAGTATTGTTAATGTGCCATAAATAAATACTAAAACTTCTTTAAATGTTTTTCATAACATTTTTAAAAATCAAGGGGAAAAAGCCTCATGAGGTGCAGGTTGCCCAAGCCTGGAAAAGCAAAATCAGAGCCGCCTGTGCACCTGAGGCCTCGTCCTCGCCCTCCCGGAGCCAGGAGACCCGCCCACAGTCCCCACCAGAGGCCGAGGCTGTCTCCGAGTTACTGTCTAAATGCAAATGACACATTCCTGTGTTTGTGAACCTCCTAGGCTTAGAGCTGTGCCCTACTGCTCGCCCACTACCTCATCCCAGGGTTCTCTGTAAACCGGGGCCCCTTGCCCACGTTCCCCCCCCCCGAGCGAGGCACCCCCCCAGATGGCCAGGACGGGGGTCTGTTCCTCCTCCTCCTCCTCCATTTTCTATCTCTGTTAAGCAGCTGAGTCCTGTATCTGCCTGCCTCTAGCGACATGGCCCTGTGGGAAGTGCCAGGCTGTGTGGCTCGCTGTGTCTGCCCGCGGCAACCTGCCACGTCAGGGCCCTCCAGTCCCTGGTCCTGCGGCCTGTTAGCGTGGCAGGAGGTACCAACGGGGGAGCCAGCAGAGCTGCCCGCCTGCCATTTACAGCTGCCACCCATCACGTGCATGACCAGCTGAGCTCCGCCTCCCATGAGATCAGGCGTTCGGTTCTTGTAGCAGCGTGAGCCCTACTACGCACTTCGCACACGCCGGATCGAGGCTGTGCACTCTGTGTGGGGGGAGGATGCTAGTGCCACGCCCTGACCCTGGTCAACAGAAACACTGTTTTCCAAAAAATTGATCCCTAGTGCCAAGACGCTGGGGACCTCTGTGCTAATGCAACTTCACTGCATGCTGCCACAGGAGCCCCGGGGGGTGGGGGTGAAGCCACTCAGCACGCTGCAACCCCGATCCCCACACGCTCTGGGTCCCAACGGAGACGGGCACCTCGGCACGGCTGGCAGCAGGGTGACTGCCGATTCTATCGTCACACGTCAGTGACAGCGAGGATGAGCAGCACTGCGTGGTCTGCCCCTGCCCCCTCTCCCCACCTTGGTGCCCACATGCATGGCAGAGTCTCTTCCCTCTGGGAAGCCCTTGCCACGGCTGGAATGTTGCTGTGGTCTTGTGTGATTCAGGCACATGGGTAACTGATTAATGTCTCATTCATTCATACATTGCTTCATACATTCAATAAAGACAGGGCGAGACCTGGATTTGCTGATATTTGGAAGCTAGTATTGACAAAATTTGTGACCTACAGTTGTAATTAATTTGGTATTGGCTGAACTCTAGGTGATACCATAGATCACAGAGCCTCTTTACAAGAAAGGGTTTTAAGAACATAACTCCTCAGCTAACTCCAGACTATTCTTTGAAGGTATGCTTTGCAGAGAGTAAACAGCACCAGCTTGTACATATGTGCTACAATATGTAATCAATATGATTGCTGGTACCAGATAAAGTGTGGATTTTATATTACTATATAAATTATGCATATACACAAAAGTAAATTGTGTTTTATGCCACTTCTTTGTAAGATACACACACACACACACACCCCAGGGAAGATAAAAAAAAAACACAGTGAATGCTTAAATTTTTGCAAACCTTACTACAGTAAATAACAGCATAGAGAACCGTGTGTGCACAGTGAGGGGACGCATTTGGAGGGAGGTTAATGACAACGTGTCCTTTACTGTGATGTTTTTCCCCATTTATCTATTTTTTGAGACAGGGTCTCGCTCTGTGGTCCAGGCTGGTGCCGAACTCACTATGGAGCCCAGGCTGGCCTCAAATTCACATCAATCCTCCTGCCTCAGCCTCCTGAGTGCTGGGATTGCAGGCAGATCCGGTCGCCATGCCCAGAGCTCAGGTGGTGCTGGGGAATCGAACCCAGGGAATCACTGTGTTGTTTTATCGCACTGATCTTAGTATACTATTCTTGAGAACCGCCTGCGGTGGGAGGGCTGCCCGGAGCCCCGGCCACCTGTGCTGTGCGTGCGAGCACTTTGTTCCCTCCTCCTGGGGCACCACAGGAGCTGGGGCAGGCTCCAGGCTGGTGATGATGAGTGACGGGTGTCTGTGAGGAAACCATGTGGCTGTGACTTCTAACTTGCCGGGTGGAAAGCAGGACTGGGCCTGGCCTTGCATGCCCTGCTGGGATGGGGAGCGCCAGCTCTACCACCGGGCCAGGACCTGGGCCGGCCCTGGAGGCCCGCTCTTGGCAGCAGGCATTTTGACTGGGTGCATGGCGCTCCAGGGCACGGTGCCAGACGGTGAGGTGCCAGTGGAAAGCCGGGGGTGCGGAGGGCTGGAATCGGGGTGTGTGGATCGTCCCGCATGCTCCTTGCTGGGTCCCGGCTCCTTCCCACCCTCTCTGGGAAGCTGAGGGACGTGGGGTTAGTGAGAAGTCTCCATGGTGTGGGGTGCTGTGGGGAGAGGACACTGCGGCAGGAGAGCCATCTCTCGCGCTCCTACTCCAGGGCGGCTTCCCCCAAGGGCAGATCCTGGCTCCGGGAAGTCACAAGCGAAAAGCTTCAAAGCTAACATTCAAGCTGCCCCCATGGTATATGCCTGCAGTCCCTACACTCTGGGAGGCTGACAAGGATGCCAAGTTCAAACCCAGCCTGGGCAACTTCATGACTTATAAGACTCTGTTCCAGTATCAAAAATAAAGGTGGGCTGCAACACAGTTGATGGCCCTGGGCTTGATCCCCAGTGCCATCAAAGTAAAATAAAATATTTATAGTTTAACAATGCAAGGTCTCACTCATGTGTGTCGCCTGTGCCCCTGGAGGCAGAGCAGGACGGGCTGTGGCACCGTGTGGTGCTCCAAGTTCATTCAGAGACAGCCTGTTGCTAAGCTACAGGAACACCATCAGACAGCACAGCTCCCGGGGACCGGGGGGGGGGGGGGGGGGGGAGGGGAACGGCAGCGGCGAGCAGCCCTGGCCTGTAGGACCCGGGGAGGAGCCCGGGCACAGCTGGACACCTGTGTGGCACGCGGCCAGGTCTGTGGCCACATGGCCACAGGATGGCCCTTTTCTGTGGTGTGGCAGTGGCTCCCAAAACACTGATTCTAGGTGACGTTCAGACTCTAACGCTTTTGAAGAAAAGGCTCAGATAAGGAATTGAGTTTGCCTTGGCTGAAGTACCCCAGGCGCGCGACATCAGAATGAAACAGGTCACATAGGGTCGCTGAAGTAGAGATTTGACTCCAGGCATCTTCCAACATTCTGGCCACGCACCTGAGTGTCAGCGAGGAAGACACAGCACCTGCGGTCAGCAGCAAGCATGGCGTGCTTCCGCAGCTGTCCCCACGGCCGCCATCGGCGGCCCTGCAGCGTCCCAGTGTCCCGAAGCAGTTCTGCCTCCCGTCCTACCTGCGGCATCACGTAAAGCTCTACAACCCTAAGCCTGCCTCTCCGGGTTCCTTCACATTTTCGATTCTGATTTGGTATCAGCCATCTGTAGGCAATTAAAATGCGACTTCCCCTGATTTATGATTTTCAATTTCATAAGGACGTGAAGGAAGTCTGGGCTGGGCAGAACCTAGTTTCTGATTTTTGCACTTGGTTCTTTCTCTGGGTGGGACTCGTGCTCTGCCAGGCAGCCCGCAGCTCTGAGGGGAAGTGACCCCACCGAGCGTGTGCTGCTGAGCAGGGGTGTTTGCGACGAGACGGTGTCACCCACGGTTTCCAGTCACGACATTTTTCAATTACATGGGGTTACTGGAGCACCTGTATGGATAACATGCAGGATACAATCTTCCAAGAAAAAAAGGATCTTGGGTAAGAAGGAGAGAGAGAGGTCAATAAAAAATAATCCACTGCTGTTAAAATGACAGCTGACATCTGAAATCTGGCAGGAGAAAGAGATAACAATGGCTAAAAAGGGAAAGATTAGGGCAAGAGAGGTCAGGTGATTCCCGAGCAGGTAAACCCTGCCACAGTTTAACAGCTTCTACCAGGCTTCCGGGTCCCGGGGCTGGAGCAGGTCATCTTTTAAAAGATTAGAAGGCTGATGTTTCCCAAAGACTATATTTTCCCTAAAAGACCAGTCCCAAAGTTTATAGTCTATGTTTGATGTTTGCTGTACACAAAATACATGTGTTAACAGAGGCGTCGGTGCTGAACAGGACCTGATGGATGCTGATCCCCAAAGGAACGCACTCCTATGACCGCCGGGCAGCCGCCGCTGGGTTTCACACCACAGGCTGCGGATGCAGGCCACGTGGGCCTCCCGGCGCCATTCCAAGGAGCCGCCTGCCTCCCGCCTGGGCAGGGACCGCGGGCCCTAGACAGCACAAGCAGCGTCGCACAGAGGGCTGCTCTTACCTGCGTCCCTTTCGATCTGGACCGCCAGCCTCGTGTTGGAATTGTCCACTCTCCTCGTGCTAGAAGAGCCACAGAGGGGAGAAGGTGGTGGTTAGATGCCGCCAGGCTGAGCGCTGGTGCGGGGCCGCGGAGCGGGCGGGCCTGGCAGAGCAGACGGCGCAGAGCAGGGACCACCAGCAGGACTGAGCTGCAGGAGCAGAGGGGCCTCGTGGCAAGGGAGGAGGGGCAAGAGCTGAGGGGTGGGATCTCTGACTCGGGAGGATGACCTTGTGTGTGGATCAGCTCTGGCCCAGCGTGGGCTTGGACCTGTAACCCTGCCGCCGCAGCCTCCCAGGTGCTTAGGTTGCCGGCCTGTGCCCTGTGTTCTACCTCCCATCTCTCCCTGGAAGCTGGTCCTGGTTAGCGCTGCAAGTGACCGCAGCCTCTCCTGCAAACATGGCGCCTGCTCAGGTTGTGCGCCTGGCCTCCACTCCTGGCAACTCAAGGCTAAGCGAGCACTCTACCCCTCAGCTACGCCCCAGCCCGCGGCCTGCGGCCTACGATTAAATAAGACCCAAGACGCTGGACACACCCTCGTGAGCCCAAGGGCAAGCGATGATCAGGGGGAGGTCTCCAGGGAGGGGAGCTGGGCTCCTTTGTGAGCTGGCCTCACAGGATTCCAAACACAGACCAGGACACTGGGTTGGAGAGTGAAAGGCCTCAAGCCGCTGGGTCGGGGAGGGGAGCCTCCTTTGTGTCCTCGGCCTGCCAGGACCCTTGTGGAGCCTCAGGCAGGTCCTGTGCAGGTGCAGGGAAGGAACCCGCAGGTGGCCAGGAGGCGCCTGCACCTCTGGAAGGCCACGTGCCTCCCTCACATGTAAGGTGCTGTCACCGCTTCAGTTTTCCTCCCACAGACCCTCACAGCAGCTCTGGAGAGGAGAGAGCCCGGGGCGGTGGCAACATAAAGCAAACAACAAAATTCTTTCTAATGAAGGCTGAATTCCCACGCCTGCGAGGCCGGTCCCTAAATGGAATTTTAATTTCACCTTATGACCCAGGACAAATGGAAATTTCAGCAGCAGGATAAACAATTTTTAAAGTGGGACTGAGCTGAAGAAAGTCATTTACAAAAGCCCCTGGGGAAGGAGACCACTTTCTGGAGCTGTGGCCACAGACAGCCACCTTCCCGGCCGTGACCTTCTCTAATGAGCAGCGGCTCTGCAGGGCCCACGTCCCTCTAGGAAGGCGGGTGCCAGCCACCGTGGGCCTCTGCGCCTCACTCCCGTGACTTCTGCCTGGAACTTGAGGCCTGCCCCTCCAAGGTGCTAATTAGCCCAGTAATTGGATTTCCGCCTTCGCAGATGGCATGAGCTGCGCTGGAGGGTGCAGGCTTGGAGCTCATGCCCCAGTCTTGGGAGTCGCATGCCAGGTGCCAGGTATGTGTGCACACATGTACTTGCTGGTCACTGCACGCTGCTGGACAGTGGCATCCGGGGTGGCAGAGTGCACGCTCCCTGCGGTCTCCCCAGGGACACACGGCTCCCTGTCTGCAGGGAAGGCAGGCAGCCCTGGTGGCTCCCAGTGCTCGGGTCTCCCGGGGTCTGACCCACGCTGGCCCCTTGGCTTTCAGCGGCCTCCCGGTTTTCAGTGAGGCACTGCTGCCTGCTTCCTCTGGTCAGCACACTCTGAGTGAGTCTGGCTGAAGTGTTCTCATCAGGCTTCGCCCTTGGATACACCGGTCGGGTGTGGGATGTGGTGGGTGTTTACTCTGAGGGCAGATCCAAGTCTGTGTGGTGGGGCTGGGTGTGGGCCTACGCGTGAGCCGGGCGCTCTCGGGGAATCTGAACAAGGAGAGGACAGCGAGTTTCCATGGAAGGGTCTGTCTAGTTCTGCGCCGAACACGTCTGGGTTTGGTTTCCCTTCCATCACCGCTGCCTCAGACGGCCATGCTTGTTCCCGAAGAGCCGCGGTCACTGTGTGCCTCGGGAGGACTTGGCAACAGACACTTCCTGAGGATGCACAGTGGCACAGTGTGGGCACCTCAGGAGCAGAACGCCGAGGTGGTCTGCTTCCCCGTGGGGATGGGAGTTTCATTCTCTTGCATTTGCCTGTCAAGAACCAATACACAGTTCCGTTTGGCCGTTTTTCCTTCCGGGTGACCAACACCCTTTGGTAAATGGTCTGAATTCTCAAGTGCCTTAGAGTCTTGAAGGACAGCTATGAGTCTGAGTTGCAAAAGCTTGTTGGTTTTTCTCCTCAGATCTCACTAGTCCTTTTTAGCTGCCCTCACTAGGGCAGGGAGGGCACTGCCATGCCCGCACTGAACACTGAAGTGCTGCTAGTGCTTGGAGAGATTACAGGAAGGGCAGGTTCCTCCCAGTTGCCTCGCACATCACCAGCACGTCCCGCCATGTCCCCGCGGTGTGATGTTTTCTGTCTGTGTCTGTATGTGTGCGTACTTACACATACACATATGCATAACCTCTAACACGTGCTAGCTTATGCTAGTTAGGCTTCCTGCTTACTTATTTTATTTTTTGATCAACTGATTGGTCATGAACTACCTTTCCAACCAACACTGTGTTTTTATTTTTTAGTTATTTAAAACTTTTCTCTTTGTGAATTTTGATATGCAATATAGTGCATTGATATCATGCAGTGTATATGCACTGTTTTAGTCTCTAATATGAAAAAATGTTCTAGATCCTAGTGGTGTTGGCCCAGGTCATCCACCTCTGAGACTGAGCCCCGATTCTGGATTCAGCCTCACCTCACGCCCTCGCTGGTTCTTTCATTTTCTGGCTTCCCAGGTCACCACCCCTAGGGCATCCTTCCACTGTGCTCAGACTGCTGTGTCTGGTCATACTGTGTCTTCATAGTTAACTTTACATTCTCATTTCGATGTTTCTTTCATTTTAAGCACACTGTACTGTCTGTATCCTGGGGTACAAAATCGCAACGACAAAACTAGAGAATCATCAACCACAAGGTGATACTATGAATGATAAAATTCTAAACAACCAAAAGACAGTTTCAACAGAAATTAAAATACACTGAACTAAAAATATAATATGTTAATATTTATAGGATTCACTAAAAGCTGTGTGCATGGTGTGCTCTAAAATATACATAAGAAAAGTCTCAAATAACAGTCTCTTTTTTCCTCTTTACCGTTGCATGATTTATGGTCCCTGGAAATTCCAAATGAAATTTCAGATGTTTGTCCATTCCTACAGAAAGGCCAGTTACAGTTTTGGCAGTAACTAACTGAATCTGTGTATCACTTCGGGCGCACGGCTTAACAAAGTGAGTCCAGAGCTCATGAGCACGTATTTCTCCTTATTGACATCTTCAGTCTCGTCCAACGAGGCTCGCGGTTTTCAGCATTCACAGTCCCCTCCATTGTTTAAACGCACTCCAGCTTTGTTCCGTTGTTGCATACTGTTTTGTCAATTCCATTTGCTGATTTTCTTTGGTAAATCAGAATATAACAACTTTTCAATGTTTACCTTGCACTATGAAATTTTCTTGAATTCAGTTATTAGTCACGGTTTAAGTGTCATCTTGTGGGCTTTTGAAGGACTTTTTCTATGTGACCCCGCATCCCCTGGCGAGGTCAGACGCTGTCATGCCTGCCTTTCCAGCACAGTGTGGAGCAGAGGTGAGGACAGGTCACCCTTGTCCCAATCTTGGTCTCATCAGGGCAGAGTCTGCTCTTTGCTGACACAGCTGGTACCACGTGTGGGGCTCACACACACTCCTGGCCAGACCGAGGGTGTTTCCACGAGTCCTTGCGTGGGGTTTTGTCATGACCGGGCAGTGCATGGTGTGAAATGACTTTAGCATACAATGAGATGACATTGTTTTCCTTTCATCCTGTTCATATGAAGTATTACAAGGGTAGCTTTTCACATGTTGAGCCATCCTTGAATCTGTGTGGTAAATCTTGCTTGGCCAGGGTGCAAATTCCTCCATTAAGCAGGAGATTTAGCTTACCACTATGTTTTAAGGTTTTTGTTTTTGTTTTTTTTTTAATCTAGATGAGGAGGGACACTGCCTGGGGTCCTCCTCTCTTCTTGGGCGGCTGTCTCTAGTCTTGGACCCCGCAGGGTGATTTAAGGACTTGCTCTTCCTTGAGTATACTTTGGGTGATTTGAGAATGGCTGGCACTAACTACTGAAATATTTTTGTGGAATTGCCACTGAGACCAGCTGGTCTCGGGATTTTCTTCTCCTTTGTTGGCCATTTTCTGGTTAGTGGTTCATTCTCCTATTATGGATCTATTCAAATTTCTCTTTCCTCTCCAGTCAATTTTGATAGTTTTTATGTTTTAAAAATTTCTACACTTTGGCCTGCGGGTATAGGTCAGTGGCTAGAGCACTTTCCTAGCATATGCAAGGCCCTGGGTTTGAATCCCCAGCACCGTATGAAGATTAGATGGGTGTGGTAGCTCACGCCTACAATCTTAGCACTTGTAGGCGGAGGCAGGAGGACAGCCATGAGTTTGATGTCAGCTTTGACGACATCGTGGGTCCAAGGTCAGCCTGGAATACATAGTAAGAGCCTGCCTCAAAAAATAATTGATTATAAAAATAAACATTTCTACATTTCACCTAGGTTTTCAGACTTGTTGGAATGAAATGCCTCTATACTCTGCTTCTGTGATGTAAGTCCAGTAACAACGGACTGAGTGCGCAACGAGAATCTTCTCTTCTTTGTCCTGTGGTCACTGTCGCTATGTATCAGCCAGTCTCGCTGGCCTTTTGAAGGAACAGACTTTGGCTTCATTTACTCCCTATTGTTTTTCTATTTTCCACTTTCTCTTATTTCTTCTGTGTGCTTGCTTTAGGTTTCACTTGCCCTTTTGTCTAACGCTCTAAGGTAAAGTCGGACGACCGATTTGCCCCCTTACTTTTAATATGGGCGTTTAAGCTATGAACTTACCTGAGCACTGCTCTTGCTATATCTCATCAGTTTTAACATATTTTTAATTTACTTCATTGTGTTTGAGATAGGATCTCTTTCTGTAGTTCTGGCTGGTCCTGAGCTCCCTATGGAGACCAGGCTGGCCTTGGACTCACAGCAACCCTCCTGTCTCAGCCTCCTGAGTGCTGGGTTTATAGACACATGCCACCATGCCCAACTCATGTGGTACTGGGGAATCAAACTCCGAGCCCTGATCTTGCTAAGCAAATGTTTTAACTGCTGAGCTATTCCCTCAGCCCCTAGTTTATCTCATCTTCTACGTATAAAAATTTAAATTTCCTTTCAAGTTCTTCTTAGATTCAGTGGTTATTTAGAAATGTTTAAACCTGCACATATTGATATATATTTTTCAGATATCCTCTTGCAATTATCTTCTCATTCTACTCCATTGTGTTTGGACAATATACTTTACATGACTGCAGTCTGTTGGCATTACTGAGGTCTGAGTGATGATTTAGCAGTTGCTGAATCCTAGAACAGTCTGTGAGCAGCCAAGGGAAAATGTCATACAGTGGATTCACTAAACCGCTTTGCAAAAATGCTTTGTAAGGAAGATGAAAAGGTAATTGCAGACGGGAAGAAAATATCTGCTAAACACATATCTAACAAAGTCCCAGCATCTAGGATATACCAGGAGCTCTCGACACTCAACAGTATAAAAACGGTAACTACAAAAAAATCTAATCAGAAAACAAAAGCAAAAGGCACAAACGCACATGCCTCAGACGAGTTGGCAGGTCCTGGCGGCATGCACACTTGGGAAAAGGCAGCCGATCACCAGCTACCGGGGAGAAGCTGCCAACCACCACGAGCTCCGACTGCGCACCTCTCAGGACAGAGACAGCAGAACAGCAGCACCCCCAGACTGCCAGCGCTACGCAGAAACTCGGTCTCACGTATTTCCCGAAGGGAACCGTACAGCCATTCCGGAAAACAGCTTGGCAACCTCTTAAAAAAACAACTACCATGAAAGAAAAAACTACCATTTGAACAGAGTATGTCATTTTTAGGTAATTATTTCAGAAAAGACAAGATTTATGTTCACAGAAAAACCTATAGGGGAAAGTCCCTAGCTGATTTATTCCTAAAAAATTCAAATGCGAAAATCCTAGGCATCCTGCTGGTGACACGTTAAGCAACTCTGATGCCTCCCAACTTGGGTCCCCTCCACAGTACACAAAGGACGACAAGCCGCTGGGTCACCCGCAAGCTGGATAAATGGTCCCGGAGCTGCGCCGAGTGGGGTCTGCCAGCCCCTGAATACCCAGGCACGGGCCTGGGGCCCCCAGGGGAGTGCACCTTAGGCAGAGAAGAGGGGCAGGATGGGCCTAGGCAAGGGGGTGGGCAGCTGCCCGAGCACGGGCTGGGGGAGGCCCCAAATCCTAGTCGGGGGTGCCCTGGGATGTCGGGAACCTTCTTGGACACTCTAGACCAGGTGTGTCCAACCTGCAGCCCACCATTACTTCTTTTGTCTCTGGATGAGAAAGAACTGTTCTGGGCCACATATAAAATATATAATAGAGTTAATACACATATTTACGTATTAAAACTTCCCCTTTTCAATATAACATTCAGAAATAAAGGGGGGAAATGGTGGGCCGTAGGAAGGCCTGCCCTACACTACCTGGAGCCACAGAAGCACGGCCGTAAAGATGTGCCTACGCGCTGTCACTCCCTGAGGCACAAGGTGCAGGGTTGGGGGTCCTCGTCTGCAACAGCCACCATTTGCCTTTGCTATTCCAGGGGTCTTCTGGAAGTGGCAAACCCAAAGCAAGGAACCCGTGAGCTCTCGCAGCCGAAAGGCCTGGCGGGGCCTGGTGGGCCGGGGGCTCAGCAGGGTTGCTTCCTCGGTGCCCTGGCCCTGCCTTCTGGTGTCCCAGCTGTATCCTCAAGCCAGTTCTGACCTGGCAGCGATGTGAGCAGTGCCATCAGCACTGGGCCTGTGTCCCACGCTGCTCACGAGGGACGGGCCCCCTCCTGCAGGCCTCCCCTGCTCCCAGGTCCCAGGCTCACCCCGACCAGAAGCGACAGGTCTCTGTGGCCCAGTCTCAGATCTCTCTACTGCTCGGGCCCTGCAGTCCTGCCACACTCACCCATCCGTCCCCGGCCTGGCTGTGGCCTGATTTAAATCTCACCAAAGTAAAATGAAACCCAAGGCAGGGCCCCCACTCTGCCAGGCTCCCCAACCTCACGTCGGCAACAGAGACCCCCACCCGCACCCTTCAGCATGTCTGGCCCCAGTTCTCGGCCCCCAGCAGCCCCAGGAAGTGACAGATGGCCTGGGGTCATTTGGGCACCACCATTTGCAGGGACTGATTGTTCAGTCCCAGCTGATCAGAACAGAAAGGGCTTTGTAACCTGAATTTACAAAAAGGGGGGTATTTCTAATTCTGTTCTCATTAGAATTTCTAATTCTCACATTAGGGCAGAACTGCTGTTGAGATCAGGCCTTGCTGTGCTGGTGTGGACAGGACATTCATGACAGAGAGAAAGACCTGTCCTCACAGGGCACAGGCTAGGAGGCACGGGAGAGCCCCGTCCACAGTAGACGGGGAGTGCTGGGAAAGCACGGTGGTGGGGGGCTGCCCTGGGGATCCCCAGCTAGAATCATTTCAAGGAAGGAGAACAGGCACTAGCTGTATCAAGGGGTCCTCTGTGAGCCAAGGTGTGTCTACTGTGCTGGATGACGAGAGTCACCTCCACCAGCTGGAGCTGCCCCTGGCTCTGTGGGCTTTTTGGAAGGATGACACGCTGAGAGCCGGGGATCTGGGCAGTTAAGCTATAGCTGGCATGGGAAGAGACCGGCTGGAAGGCCAGGAGACTTAGACACTAGGGCAGGCAGAGGACATGTCTGTCCCCCACGCCAGTGGGGCATGGAGTGCAGGGACAGGGAGTCTGCAGGTGCCAGGACAGGCCAGCAGTGGGGAGTGGGAAAGGGTGACAACCCGGCCTTAGTTCCCAGGTGGCTGGAGAGCCACTTCTCACTTTTAAAAATATGTACAAGGGTGACTAAAGAATGTGGTGTCTGTTTAAACTTTTAAAACTATAAAGCAGAAGGATATTGGCTCGGATCCCCCACTTCAAGCACACACGGCCGATCCTGCTGTCACCCTCTGAAGCAGCTCTGCAGGCGCCTCTCCTCACTTCCACCCACCCACCCCAAATCAGCCCAAAGTCCTAAAAGACAGGGTGGCAGAGGGGAGGCGGGGGAGCAGGAGTAGGCGGCCCCAGCGCCCTACGGACAGCTGCGGGAATGTACTCAGGGGAGTCATGGAGCGGCCCCTTTAAAACAAGGGACAATTAAAAATTAAGCAGGCTAAGTACCTCAATTGTTCCTTTGCATCAGACAGAAAGCAAAGTAATTAGAGCAGCTATGTAGACACTCTCCAGAACACCAGAAATCATTAGTCTTCAGCTGAGAGAAAATAAAGCCACGCTGAAAATAATTCAGATGAGTGTTCCAGGGCTTGCAAGGGCCGGGTGAGCTGCCACGCCGACCCCCACCCTGACACCCACCACTGGCCCGTCCAGAACTCCGCACGCTACTGGCTTAAGTGGCCAGGTTGGGAATGTCGAACACAGATGACTTCTCAGAAGATTACAGACCCTCTGGAGACGGAGCTTTGAGCCCAGAACTCCTTCCCCTCCACCCCACGGGGGAGGGAAAGTGAAGATTTTCGGTGTGCCATCCTTCTGAGAAACCTGCTGCAGGGTGACACTTTACCTAACCCTGTGACCCTCAGGTCCCTTGAGACCCCTCCCCCAACACACACACACACACACAATACACCACCAAACCTGTCATTTCCTGGTGAGGAGAACGTGCCACGGCAAAACCAGCTCCTGTGAGGCTGAATCAGCCCAATCCTGCCCAGGACGCCCACGTTACCTAAGTACGCCACACGCTGGCGGTTCAGGCTAAGTAACTAAGCTCCAAACTGCACATGGACTAGGCTGCCTTCCTCCAATACAACCTCCACACAGACTTTCCCGCCCCCATTTCACCGGTGTGACTGTGTCAACTGGCATGGTTAGCCTGGCAGACTGGCAGGGTATGGTTCTGGGCAGGGCTGCGGATGACCAGCAAGTTGAGGGAACAGCAGCCCCAATGTTGGCAGCGCCGGCCAAGAGGTCTGTAGCCTGGACGGGGTGAAAGGGCAGGAAGGGGGAAGCGTGTCTACCTTGGCTGAGTGCCACTCTCCACCGACACCTTGGACCCGGGTCTCGCTTTCCCACCTGTCCAACAGCCTTGCCCTGTGGCCCTCCAGGGAGCTTCCGGGTCACGGACGCTGGCCTGGTGCCGCTTCCCTGACCCCTCTCCTCCTGCAGGTCCATCTTCTTGTCTGAGCAGCTCCCGGATCGTCTACCCCAGCACACAGGCAGAGACTGTGCGGACTCTCCCGCCTCTGCTCCTGCAAGCCCACCTATTAAATCCCAGGACCACAAAACAAAAACAGCCCCGCTGCCCCACTGTTGATGGCGTGAGGAAACTAACCACGAGTCCAAACTGTCCAAGAAAAAAGGGAAGAGGCATGCTCTCCCGGCTCACAGGCGTTCCCTGTGTGACGAGCGCGCGCACCTACGACCAGCTGCAGGTTCCCCAAGATCTGGGAAGGGACACACAGACAAAAGCGACAGGCCAGCTGGGGACCATCAGCCTGGCACACTTTGGAACCGGGGCTTTCCCACCAGTCTTAGGCCGCCTACAGGCAGCTGGCAGCAGTAACTCTCCTGTCACCACCTGAGGGACCTGGCTTAGCATCAGTGGGTTGCTGACTCATGATCGGCCCGCCTCTGGGGTTGGAGCGGTCACCGGAGGCCAGCAAGGAGTTGGGCACAGCACTGACGCACCCCACCTCCGCGGGACCCTGAACCCAAGTTCCCAAAGGGGGAGGGGCGGGGCCTCGGGCACAGAGCAAAGCAGGCTCGCGCGTACCTCGCGCGTACGATCAGCCTTACTTGTAGTTCTTCTCCCAGAACTTCACCGGCCTGACGTAGGAGGTGAGGAAGATGACGCTGCCAAGGAAAGGGCTCAGCGGCGCGGAGAAGACTGCCGTGGCCACGGCCTGGAAGAACAGCATGGCCGAGTCTGAGGGCGGTGGTCAAGGCAAAGAACTGTTGCATCTGAAAAGCCCGTTGCAGATCCGGACTGGGTTTCATCAAAGCCATTGTCTTGCCAGACAGATGGACTGACGTGCACTCCATTGCCTTAGGTGCAGACTTAGCGATGATATAGGCAGCATTCAGGGGTACCCGTGGGACCTCATCCTGCCCCTCGAAGCCAGGAGGTTCTCCCAAGAGTCCCAGTGGTCTCGGGCTGCTGCGGCATGACAGGACTAAGCACCTGTGGTCCTGAAAGGACAGCTTCCCTCACCCATGATGCCATCTGCCAAACCCAGCATACTGGTACAGCTAGGGAGTCCTGAGTCGCTTTATAAATAAGTAAAACTAATGACATTTTAAAAATAAATAAAAAGCAATTTTTGGGACCCTAACACCTCTGCTTCTTAAGTAATCTTTCCTGATTATTCAAAGTATGTGTGTGCACATGTGTGCAACACGGAGCTCCACGGCTCAGCACAGATGGCTCAGGACCTACAGCTCACATAAAGTCACAGAGGTTTATGGGCCATGGCACCTCCCTAGCATGCTCCTATGGAGTTCTCATCTCCAGCACGCACACATGTGGGTAAATCAGGCCCGGGCTTGGAGCTGATGGGATTAAACCTTTGGCAGGAGCGTAGGGGTCTCAGGGTGGCAGAAAAGCAGTTCTCTGACAGCCAATGGCTGGAAGAGCCAGGCTGGGGACTCAACGGTCAGCGGAACCGGGACGGCCCAGGCCTCACACATGCACACCCTTCTGTGTCCCACGGAGATGGTCACCTACTGCAGCCACGCTACCCACGGAGGCAGTGGCTACCCTGGCTGGGAGGACGGGACCATGTTGGGCCCTAACAGGGAGCAGGAACCACAGGCTTGCGTGTGCTCTGGCATATTGGCACAGCATGGTGGGAGTCCTGTGGTCAGGGCGGGTGTGGGCAGGGGCCATTTAGAGGGCAACCCGAGGGACAGGCGGGCCGTGTAGGCCACCCTTTACCATAGCTCTTCAGAGATTTAGGATCAGATGAAATACCCGTGTTTGGGGAAGACCTGCTTAAGGGCTCTCAGCTCTCAGCCAGAGTGGGAGGTGACGGTGCTAATCCACGTTCCTGCAGTGTCCCTTGTCACTGAAGGAAATGGTGTGGAGGGACTGAAGAAACAGGGCTAGAGTCAGGGGCAGGGAAGTCCCACCCACCCCGCCCGCAGGGGGACAGGGGTGCTGGGCTTCCAGGGTGCTAGACACAGCCAACGGGCCTGAGCACAGACAGCGCTGGAGGCTGTTCTCAGGTCGCCAAAGGTCATACTAGCTCTAGGTCTATCCAGGAGAAAGGGCTGGGCCTGGCCTACATGTCAGGGCCACTCCTTCAAAAGCGCATGTAAAATGGAATAATCAACATCTATAATTAAGAGGATCAACAATCACTAGGTGCTCAAAGGCTGTGGGAGTGGAAAAGCACCTTCACTTTCCCCTAGCCAGCAGGATCGCTCAGTTCCCAAGGGACAGTGGGCCAATGTGGCGTGGGCCCACAGGAGGGGCAGCCTCATCTCCCCAGGGGGTCTGAGCTCTGAAACCCGTGGAAGCACTGAGGGAAGAGAACATGCCAGTGCTGGCAAAAGCAATTTCCCGCCAGGGCCCGGCTGGCCTGAAAGCTAATTCAATTCCAAAACAGAGAAAATGAGTCCATTCTCAACGTGAGGATGGCGCCCACAGCTCCTTAATAGGGTGATAAAATAATTAGCATCTTAGAATTAGCTGGGATCTGGGCTGACATTTAGGAGGCCGATAGCTTTACGTGGTTAGAACATAAACCCATGTGTTTCATTACGTTCTGAGCAGAGCGCTCCTGGACCCTGGGCAGCGAGCCCTCTGTGCAGCGTCACGGCCAAGCAAGGGGGAGGGGCCTGGGGACACGGGAGGGCCAGGCCCGGCACGGGCAGCAGCCCCGGGGAGCACCTGAAGGCCCCGTCTTTGTGTAAGAGGGAACGAGGGTACTGCTAGCATGGTGATGGATGGGGCATCTAAAACAGAACCACCAAATGCCCAATTAAAGCCACCACCCTCATATTTCATTTTCTCATGAAAATGCATCTTCGTGTCAGGAATGCTCTTGGATTAAACATGCACAGCATGCAAGCTGAGACAAAGGAGCGAGCGAGCCTCCTTTGTCCTTATGAGAGCAACTGAGTGCAAAGCACCTGTGTGTGTGTGTGTGTGTATGTGTGTGTGTGCGTGTGTGTGTATGTGTGTGTGCGCGTGCGTGTGTGTGTGTGCATGTGCGCTGGGCGGGGGGGGCGGGGCGGGCTGCAACAGGCTCAGCTTAGCAGCGAGGCCACTTCACTTGCCACTTGCCCAACTGGGCCACCATCCTTGTCCTACTGGGGCCACTGTCCCTGTCAAACTGGAGCCACCACCGTCACCCAACTAGGGCTACCACTCTTGCCCAACTGAGGCCAAGACAGTCACCCAAGTTGGATCACCAGGCTGCCCAACCAGGGCCACAGCCCTTGCGCAATAAAGCACCAACACTCGCAAGAAGCTCAGCCAGTTCTGGTTCTGGTATCACTGGAAGCTGGAAGCCCAGGTTTTAAATTCCTACTATAGCTCCTCAAATGCAATTTTGCCTTTCTGTAATAATCTTCACTTAACAAAATAAAAATGCTTGAAATTCCAGACAAGAACCTTCAGATGCCCAACAGAAATAAACACAAATCCCCTCGATCTCTCATCTCCCTTGCCTTTCTCCAAAGGGCCAGTTCCGGAGGCCCTGAGCACTGCAGAAAGGGATCCTGTCGGAGGAAGGGCGGCCCACAGCTCCTTCACCTCAAGCTCTTTCTGCCAAATAACCCTGAACTCCTCAGAAGTACCCGTGCAGGTCTGAGAAAGGAGCACTGAACAATGTTCACTGGGAGGCCAGCTCCTGACCGGCTCAAATATTTTTTTAAAACAAGTGATTCTGGAAAACAGCATTTGAAAAAAACTGCAATATATTACTATTCAGTGATTCTTGAGAGGGTGTTTCCATCCCTGACACTCAAATTCTCTCCCTGAGATTCCACACGAGCTGTTTTAACATCTGCTGTCTCATTCAGACTTCACTTGACAGCAGGAGCTCCAGGGAGTCATTAGTCCTTTCAAGAAGGCAGGGGGCTGCACAGGGCTGGGGGACACAGGGACGAGGCCAAAGCCCACAGCTGCAGCCACCGGCACCAGGCTAGAGGCCAGAGCCAAGAACTCAGAATGTAGCACCCGGGTTGGAGACTCAGAACTGCAGCTACCAGCACCAAGGCGGAGGCCAGAGTCCAGAACTGTGGCTCAGTCACTGAAGAGTGCAAGCAACCGAAGGCTTCCAACAGCACCAACCCTTCTTGAAATCTGATTTGAATTCAGATTTTCAAAGCTGCTCTGGGCCCAAGAATCTATTCCTTTAAGAAGATGCAAGTGGTCTCTGAGCCACACGTAGAAACACAAGCCTAGATAAAATGAACTCAGCAGGGGGGTGGGGACCAGCTCAGTGATTAGAGAGCTTGCCCAGAAAGCACCAAGCCCCAGGTTGATTCCCCAGCACCACATAGCAGCTGGGCACTGTGGCTCGTCCTACATTCCCAGCACTCAGGATGCGGAGGCGGGAGGATTGCTGGGAGTTCAAGGCCACCCTGGGCCACTCAGTGAGTTCAGGACCAGCCTGGACTGCACAATAAGACTGTCCAAAACAAGAAAAGAAGGAAAGATGAATTCAGCAGGGAGGGACAGCTTTCAGACAAGCTTCGGGGCTACGCCCGGAAATGCCCCGTATGTGTCTCTCCCAGAGGACTTGCAGTCCCGTCTCAGCCCATTCAGGCACGTCAACGCGGGCCTGTTACAGTGGTTTTAGAGGAGCTTTCTCAGGTTTGCTTTAAAGTGAAGGAAAATAAAGTTTCATTCTGGAAACAAACAAAAAATATACGTGGAAACCACGCCCTCTTGGCCAACGGAAACCACAAAACCAAACTGCAATTCATTTTTGTGGTCTTCACATACATTCGGGCAACTGTATACCTAATTCTGCATTTTCTAATGTTAATGTAATATATATACAATAAATCCTAACATTGTAGATATAATAATATATTGAATGCACCAACCTTATTCCGTATTTAATAACAGCAAATATACACACTGTTTTGCACATGTCAAACCATTCATTTAAGTGTTTCCTTTTCATCTAAAAGATCAACTCTGGTCTAGATCCAATGACACAAGCCTGCAATTCTAGACTCTAGGAGGCTGAGGCAGGAGGACCACAAGTTTGAGCCCAGCCTGGGCAACTTAGGGAGGCCTTTGTCCCAAAATCAACAACAGGAGGGGACTGGGACTGGTCCCCAGTGTCCAGCTGTCTTGATGAAGACCTGGGCTTGGGAAAGAGGAAAGTCAGAAGGCAAGTCATTCTCGAGTCAGGCCTGACAGGCAGGCAGAGCTCATCACCACAAAACCTCTTTCAAGCCTAAGTGGCCCAAAGGGGCCCCAACGCACCTTCTCATGTCCCCGTGACAAACTCTTGGAGGGTTCGGAATCTTTTCCTTCCCCGGGTTCGGCCTGTAATCGCACCCGCGTGGGGGCGAGCCAGGAACAGAAAGGATACGAGGAATGGCAAAGAGCTGAGCAAAGACATGGAAGGAGGAGCCCCAGGCCATCTGCCAGGGGGCCACACAGGCCAGCACGAACTGCAGCTTGTGGAGCAGGTCGCCGAGCTGAAAGTAACAGAGAAGAGCTGGTCAGACAGAGCGCAGCTGCCGGTGGCCACCTCCAGCCCGCATGGCCCAGGCAGAAAGGGCCAGAGGAGCCCCTGAGGAGGAGCAGGGGACGGCGCTCTGTCATGGCAGCAATGGGCCGACCACGTGGACTGGGTCTGGGGCATCCTAGCTGCAGCTGGTTTATCAAGCCCACCGCAGGCGCGGCCTCCTTCAGCTGCCCTGCCCTTCTCAGAGGAAGCGGCACAGCTTGGGCAGCTCCCCTTCACGCGGGGCCCTTCAGAGGAGCAGCCCCCAAACTTTCTGGTGTCAGGGACCATTTTCGTGGAAGAGGATAGTTTTCCACAGATGGGGGAGGGGTGCCGCCTCAGCTCCACCTCTGATCATCGGGCATTAGGTTCTCGTAAGGCGCGTGCCACCTGGGTCCCTTGCATCAGCAGTTCACGGTAGGGCTCACAATCCTGTGAGCATCTCAGGCCACCGCCAATCGACAGGAGAGCTCAGCCGTTCCCGAGCCACCCAAGTGGCTGCACAATGCAGGTCATGCTGCACACTCTAGCCCACTGCATGATTCTTGTCGCACTGCCCAGTTCCCAACAGGCCAGGGAACAGGACCAGCCCATGGCCGAGAACTGGGAACTTCTGTTTCAGAGGGAGGCTCATGCAGAAACCTACAACTCTTGGCATTGTTGAGGGTTTTCTTGTCGTTGTTGTCATTAATTTTATTTCATCTACTCTGCTGTTCTTGTCAAAGAAAACACTTCCATACAACTGAGCTTCAAGTTAGTTACAAAGAACTTTAAAATGCCGAGACCTGATAGAGAAGCTGTTACGTTGGCCCGACAAGCTGGAAGGAAGGCGCTGGATCTGGCGGTGGTGAGGGGAGAGGAGGCCCGTACGGGCTAAGGACTAGTGTGTGGCGGTGACAAAGTCCACGGTTGTGGCTGGAGGTCCAGGCCACGGCAGGTGACGAAGGTTGGGAATAGGCACTGCCCGGCTGTGGACACGGCCTTGTGCAAATGACATATGGCGAGTCTGCAGCCCCTGCGGGGTGCAGCTGATCAGTGTCCCACCTGGGTGTCCAAAACTACCCCACTGTCCCCACGGTGGAGCGGGTGGCACTTGGTTCCTAGGCCAGCCAGCACTGGAGATAACAAAATACATCCTGCACCAAGACTGGGCGGAGTGGAATCACACATGTGGTTTAAGTCAGGCTCTGTAGGTAGTGCATGGAGGCCAGAGGCCACTACGTGGAAGGGACATGGCAGAGGGGCAGTAGCATTGGGGGAGGCCCGAAGAGGAGGAGGCTGGGCCTGCCCGTGAGAAGCCAGCATCAACGGCCCCTTGGGGACTGCAGACCAGCCGACAGTGGCCTGCTCTGGGAAACTGTAACAAAGAAGGCGCACCTGAGCCTCTGCACCTTCCCTGCCAGTGCTGCTGCTCTTCCAGGGATGCCCGCACCCCGCCACCCCACCCTGCACCCTCCCCCACCCCCACGCCATGCGGCTCCTCCTGGACAGATTCCCGGCACCCTCCCCCCACCCTGCCGCTCTTGGGACTTCAGTTCTGCAGGAAAACACGAAAGTAGAATTAAAGATTTTGGATGAGCCACTGAGGAGAGGCCCGGAGCGGCAGGTCGCCGAGGTGCCACAGCCACGAAGGGCCCCCCAGAGGTCACAGGCAGCTGGCTGTGCACAGGACCTGGCGCCAAATGTGTCCACCAGCGTGCACCAGAGATGCAAATCACAGACCAGCGTGAGTTCCCAATGGAAGGTTGAAGAAAGGTAGGTAGACAGAAAGGATGGGGGTGGAGTGGAGGGGGGGAGACAGACAGACAGACAGACAGACAGACATGAAAGGGCAGAGAAAGAGCTGGCTCCGGGGCCACGAGGGCAGCTGCATTCCCAGGGGGAAGTGGGCTGGTCTTTTGCTCACACCTGCTCGTTACTTTGCGTCTGGCCAGGGCACCAGCTTCAAGGCTGTCCTCGGCCACGTCCCAGAGACACTCTGTGGCCTTGGTTCTGGGTTTGTTGCACTCACCAGGGCCTCCTGGAAGGGTCTCTGCAGCACCAGGGGTCTTGGGCTTGGCCTGCCTGCGGGGTCACGTCTTGGCGCACCTCCGCCCGGTCTCCCCGCCTCCCTTGCACAGTCAGGGGGACGAGTGTGGACGAGGGAGGGGGCACTCACGCACACTCCACGCCGGATTTCCACTGGGACCGACAGGATCTCCAGGGAAAGCAGACACTGTTTGCGTCCTGCTCTTGTGCCGGCAGAGGAGGGATGTGAAGCTGCGCCACTAGGCCAGTCCCACGCATGGCCTGGGCTCCAGGGAGCAGCGTCCCAGGAGGGTAGGGGTGCGGCCACAGGACTTCTGCCTAACCCGCCTTCATTGGAGAAGACGCCTCTGGCCTGAAGCTTGGCCTGTAACTAACTAACTGCCTCGGGGCCACAAGCCCCACCCCTCAGCTAAGGATTGTCCCTTTGTGGAACTGGGTGTGGAGCCCAGGGCCTTTCCACTGAGTTATGTTCTCCTGTCTCAGCCTCCCGAGGGCAGGGCAGGGATGACAGGCTTCCACCACCAGGCCTGGTCCAGAAAGGATTCTGGGTTTCGTAATTAACAGTAAGGGTTCTATGCTTAGTAATTAACAATGAATCATGTGACTCCTGCCAAGGTGACAGCTGCAACGGGGGACAAGAGTTCCTTAGGTGACACACAGCCCCCACACTTGAGGGAGGAACCGTGGTGTGCCAGCTGCTGCGTGTGGCTGTGTCCTGCAGGGCCTGGCAGTACCTCCTACAGAGCAGTAAGTGGGTCAGGCACCGTGCAGCAGGCAGCTGGGGCCAGCCTCATCTGCAAGTTCGGAGCCCTCGAGACTCTACCATGGCTGCTTTCTGATTGAATGAATCTGTTACAATTACTTTCTGCTTAGCGCAGCAGCTTGTGTTTACATGCAAGCAAGCCCAGTAATCAGTCACCCTGGATGTGAGAGCCCGCACACGTGGGCTCTAGGTGTAGCTGGGACCCCAGCTACCTGCAACCCTCCCTGTGTCTCTCTGTGCCTTGTTTATCTTGCGGGTAGAAAGAACAATAAAACGCAAACGGTGTGAAAGATTCTTCAACATGAGGCTCAGGAAATAGACACGGCAACCCTCCACCCCAGACGGCAGGCCTCCTTGGACTGGATCTTCCTGCGGAGACGCCGCTACAGGTGCATGGGAATTTAGAGCGCTTCCCTGCAGCCGCAGGCGGGAGGAGGGACACGCCAGAAGCCACGGTGGCAACACGGCACAGGGTTTCAGAGCACAGGCGGGAGGGTGCCCGGCCCAGGGTACACCCCAAGTCCACCTCCGCTCGTGCGCGTCTCCGTCCAGAACGTGGGGGACCAGGTGTCCTTCCTCCCATTGTCACAGGTGCACTAGATGGCTTCCATTTTGCTAAGGAATAGAGGAGCACTTGGCCAACGCTGGCACCATGAGAGCACTGGATGGGCACGTGCTAGGACGAGCGCGGATCTCACAGTGAGGACACCTGGCACCCAGGCTGTGTTTTCAGCCCTCTCCCCTGAGCATGCACTATACCAGGTCCCTCCACGTTCCCGGAGAAGGAAGCTGGGCTCAGAGACAAAAGTGGCTTGGCATAGGTGGCCCAGAGAGTTACCAGGAAGGAGAAGGTGACGTTCCTGGTTCTCTGCTAGGCATTCTCTCCCCAGATCTCCGGGAGGCCGCGGTGCAAATCCAGGGCAGCCAGGAAAAGGTCTCTTTGACCAGCTTCTCACCCCCCAGAGGGACAGGACCAAAATCACAGACACAGTGTCACCAGGGGCCTGCTGTCCCTGTGCCCAATGACAAGGTATCTTCTGTACAAACACCCCTGAACATGATGCAATGCCGCCAACAAGCCTGGTGACACCCAAGAGGAACTCAGAGTCACACAGCTGTGTAACTCCGAGGGCACACTGCAGACACGCAGGGGGACAATCTGGGTTAAAAAGACTCAACATTTCCTCTACACTCTGTCCTCCCCAAGGCTGAGAGAATACAGTATGTGTAGGTATGAATAGTGGCTCCTTAGTGGAAAAAGAAACCTATGCACCAATCATCAACGAGGAAAGTGTAACACAGAGGCTCCGGCGCAACCCTTAGGCCACCACATGAAGTACTGGAATGTTTAAGGCACGCGCTGGGGGAGAGTGCCACACGTCACCTCCCTCCCAAGCTGCCAAGGGCATCACGGTGCCAAGCTGATGTACTGGACAGAAGCCCCGCCCACTCAGCTGTGAGCATGCCTCTCTGACACGGTGGAGGCCTCTGCCTGGGTGAGGCTGGTCTCACGCCAACTGCTCCTACATCTCAGCTCTATTAGACGTGTAGCAAACTTTACAAGTTACTGGATCACGACTCAAAGAGAAAACCAAGTCATTTGGGGAAAAAGAAAGGAAAAAAATCCCAGTAGAATAGTTCTGACTGTTTCCCAAAGAAAGGCATGACAACCACTGTCATCTTAAATGACCTGTTTTGTCAAGAGCCTCCAGCGAGGCTGAGACAGGATGTGATGCACCTGCTCTGATGCTCGGACACTGCCTTAGGCAGCAGCATGGATGCCGCTGCATGTGGTGACATGACACTCTTCCTTCTGGGCCTGAGCGTGGCCTTTCTTCCCAGCCCCTCCAGCCTCTGTCACCTCCTGGCTCAGATCTACCACCTCCTACGGCTGGTGGGTTGGTTTGTTTTCATATGTTGTTGACAGGTTCGGCTCTTTACCCTCTCAGGAAGATATGCACTTCCTGTGGCTTCACACAGAGCTGTGACCACCGGGACACGAACCTGAAGGAGCACGGGGGCCTGGGGGAGCTGCAGAAGCTGGCTGCTGAGCTACCAGGACACTGAGTCCTGAACTAAAGAGCAGCGAGGCAGATGGAGCCCTTGAGCACCCGGAAAGGAAGCAGACAAGGGGGAAGAGGGGCACCCAAGGAACTCAGGCGCAAGCCCACCAAGGGACTAAGGGCCACCAGCAGAGGACGTGGAGAGGGGTCAGCTGCCGTGCGGCACAGGTGTCAACATGGGAAGCAGAACACGCTCAAGAAAGATGAACAAGTACAGCTGGGCCACTTTCTTCTTACCACTTTTATAGAACAGCCAATTAATAACAGAAAACATGATAATTATTTTGAGACAGGGTCTCATATGTAGTCTAGGCTGGTCCTAAACTCACTATGTAGCCCAGCTGGCCTCAAATTCAAGGCAATCCTCCTGCCTCAGACTCCCGAGTGCTACTACACTCAATTTACGTGGTGCTGAGGAGTTGAACTCATGGGGTTGCACTTGCCAGTCAAGCACTTTAACCAATGAGCTATTCTTCTAGCCCTTGGATTTAAGATTTAAAGTATGAAGTGTTCTTAAACAGTGACTGACAATATAACCTAGAATTTTATTAGGAGTTGTGACATTAAGCTTGACCGTGTCAACCTGATTGGCATGAGAGTTGCCCAGGGAAATGGGGGAGCACACAGCTGGGTTCTCTGGGTGGGTCATGGCAGCACAGCCTGGGGGCCATAGCTGGTCCCTGCCCCTCCCTCTCTGACGCTGTCCCCCTGCTCTGCTTCTCAGCCACCACGGACACGGCAGCTTTGCTCCAGTTCACCCTCCGCCACGATGCCCCTGCTGTGGAGCCAACCAGCCATGGACTGAACCTCTCCAAACCATGAGCTGAATTAACCTCTACTTTAGGTTGTGGGGTATCGTCAGGTATCACGTTCCAGCTACGGCACAGCTAATGCCGAAGTTCAGTATTCAGGTATGGATTATAACTAGTAACAAGAGTGAATTTCAGGTCAGAAACAAACTCCACCTCGGTGAACAGCAGGGGCTGGGAGTTCGCTGAAGAGCAGACGTCAGCAGCTCACCTACAATGCAGCAGAGGTGGGGGGAGAAAACCGAGAGCCGCTGAGTCACACACAGGACGGAATGGGAAACACACATGCACCAGGAGGTTCAAGGGAGGTCCGGAGAGGAACAAGGAGGCTTAGGGAGGGAGGGCTCGGGGACGGCGGGAGGGAGGAAAGCACCAGCCGTGGCGCTGAAGGATCATAGCAGCCGGCATGGGGCAGGTAAGAAGAACCTTCACCTTACTGCACACAGTAATGAAAACGCATAGCATCCAAGGGAGAAAGTCGGAGATCACCAACAAGGGACTCACAGCTGGCAGCAGACGTCTCACTTGGGTATACACGTGCCAGGGGGCAATGATATAGCGATTTCAAGGTGGCAAGAAAAAGTGGCTATCGAGTTAAGTTACGTGTTTCGTTTGTTCGTTGTTTTTTTGGTTTGGGCTTCTATGTCCAACCAAGAATCACCGAGGTGAGAGGGAGACTATTGGCTTTTAGGTGGAGACTTGGGAGGAGGAAATGACACACAAGAATAGCAATGAAAAGACACACTGCTGAAATGTGAGTACCAAGAGGATCGCGTGGCAACAGTCATGCAGGTGCTGAGTCCCCGAAGGTGGGATCAGGCAACGGGTGCCACAGATACTGGAGTTGCAAGGGGGGCGCTAGTTAAAGAGTACAGTCCTTGTATTGTTAGGAAGGGGAATGATCTGTCGATAATATGCTGATGGCTATTGAAGAGTAAGCACTGAAGCACCAGGCTGCCCTGAGATCAGGATCATGGAAGGGGTGGGCGTCCAAGAAGGACGCCGCCTCCCCTGCGGACGGTCTGGCCCAGCAGCTGTGCTGGAGCCCGGGATCTGCATCCCCATCACTCCCGCTGAGGATGCTGCTGCCTGGGGACCACACGTGCTCATCATGGCACTCGGCGGCAGGAACATGATATTCAACTTCCAAAGCACTGGAGGGAAAGGGATGAGGAAAGCTCATTCAACAAACGGAACCGGAGAAGGGTGTGGGAGGAAGGCAGCGTGAGCAAACGCCAGCAATGCCAGGGCAGGCCACGCTCAGCCATCAGCGACTGCAGCACATGCAAGTGGATAAAATCTGTCAATGGAGACACAGAAGTTTTCACTCTGCATTAAGCAGAAAAATGCTGCTGGACGCTTTTTATAAGAAACACCAAAGTGGGGCTGGAGGGAAAGCTTAGTGGTTTACAGCGCAAGACTCTGTCCCAAGCATAATAGGACAAAAACCAGAAAGACTTCATCAAAGTGACCTGCATAGTTTTAGGTAAGACTTTCACATGCTCTATCTATGTGCACAAAATAGTCAAGTTCGACGAAAACATTATGTATCACATATATACATATCAATAAAGTGGGGACAAAGAAAGATTTAGGTAAAATAATACCATCAATGACGGCGAACCAGGCAAGTTCTAGCCACAGCACAGCGGGCTCGGCTGTGCTGACAGTAGACAAAACAGGCCTGTACCCACAGAAGGGACAAGCCGAAGGACATAAGGATCAAGGGAAGAGCCAGGCAGAAGCACGGTCACATTTAACCACGTAGCTGTAAAACAGCCGAGGCCAGACTGGGGTTGAATTATGAGGTCAGATGAGCAAGTCTGCAGGACGGGAGGATTTCACAGTGGACGCCTCCGCCAGAGGGCAGCAGCCCCACCGGACTGCAAGTCAAGTAACACATGAAATACCTGACAGCCAGAGTCCGGAAGCTTCACAAAAGAGATGCGTACACGACAATCACCAAAATGAGAAAACACGGTTTTCAAGCCCAAGCGTCCTGAGCGTCAAGCCCTGACAAGAAGTGACGGCCTCCTCAGCCACAGGAAGTCTCAGCTGGTGCTAAGGAGCATGTTACACGCAGTGCAGTTATGTCAACAGAAAGCTGCCAAAACACATCAGCAGTCCACAACCAGAAGCCGTTGCATTTGGAAGTAACCGAGTAATAAAAATCACAGCTGAGAATAAATGGTCATGAAAAATAATGTTTCAAGAGGAGCCACTGGGAGCAGCACTATCACGGCTGGGGCGGAGCTGACGCAGCCTCCACACCACGAGGAAACCACACAACCTCAAAACACGCATTTCAGAAAGCTTCACAGTTCAGATCGGAAGGCTATTTTTAAACCCAAAATTGTACAAAAATATGAGAAAAAATACAGATGTTATTATCTATAAACATAAAATTTCCTTCAATAAAACATTTACAAAGTGAACTCACACATGTACAAAAACATGTCACGATCTGATGTGGTTCATCTGATAATGCTTTGATATTTTAAAAAGTCAATGAAAGTCTCAACCCTGAGAAGCTGCAGAAGAAAAAGCATATGCCGCTTCGCTGGTGCAGAACGGATGCAAATAACCCAGTGGGACCGCTCGTCAAAGCCCCTTTCAACCCCGCAGCAGAAGACGACGCTGTTGCCCCCTCCTCTTCGCGCCTCCTCTGCTCCTTGGAGTGGGGGCTAAGCCCAGGGGTGCTCTATACACTCCCGGCGTCTCTCATTTTTTGAGCCAAGATCTCTCCACACTGCACAGGCATGACTTGAACTTGGGATTCTCCTGCCTCAGCTTCCCCAAGTGGGGACTCCTGGGGACGCACCAGAAAGCCACTGAGTGCCCTAACATAGCTGTGGCTGGTATAGTCTCACTGTAGAGTGTCCTATGGGGGAGCCCCAGGAACCCCCAGAAACCCACTGCTCTGGGGTCAGTGAGCACACGCAGCCCCCTACACAGGGACCACAGCTCATCATTGCAGGTGCGTGCACAGGACTGCAGAAAGCACCTGGGCCTTGACCCCTGTGACCTCTGACCCTGCTAACCACCCCTTCTTGCTCCCATCACACTGGACTTATTTCAAGGTCGCTTCTTCTCTGTCCCTTTGGCCGAACCTTCCTCCTCTCTCCTCTCCTTAAAGGCTGGTCTCCTGTGCCCTGACCTGTGGCCAGGTCAGTCCCAGAGTGGGCGGGTCACCAGGGCTCACAGGACAGCCTGACACAGGAGGCCTGTGACCCTGCAGGTGGCAACAGAGCTCTCCTCGGGACTTGGGCTGAGATGATGGAAAGGACGCACTCTCGCTGGGTGACCAGTAAAGTGACACTGTCCATCCAGGACTGCAGGTGACTGCGGTTCCTCCAGCTGGAAAGAGGCAGTCTAAGAATACGACATTGCCAAGCCTGGGGCTCAGGTTTGTAATCCCAGCACTCTTGGGAGGCCGAAACAGGAACGTTACAAGTTCAAGCCAAGCCTGAACAATATACTCAGTCAGACCCTGTCTCAAAATAAAATATAAAAAGGCCTGGGGACATAGGCCAGCAGTTAGAGTACAGGCCTAGCAAGCATGAGGCCCTGAATTCAATTCCTCAGCACCATACAAGCCAAGTGTGGTAGCTCACGCCTGTAATTCCAGCACTTGGGAGGCTGAGGCAGGAGGATTGCTGTGAGTTTGAGGCCAGCCAGGGCTAAACAGTGAATTCGGTATGACCCTGGACGAGACAGAAACCATGTCTCAAGAGAAAATCCATGGGTTCAATCATGAGTATCCCCCACAACACATGAACACAACCCCAGCAGACGGGGCAGGGGTGGGGTGGACCAGAGCAGACGCCCCTGCCATCCAACCCCCATCACTTGCTCAGCACCGTGAAGTGAAGCTCTCTTTTCTCCTTCGCCGAGTTATTAATGCACTTGGGTTTCCGTGGCTTGTGACCACAGAACCCCAGTTACCATGGGACACTTGGAAACAAATTAAATGCCTATTAGAAGGGGTGAGACAAGACAGGTGACCATCCACATCACAGAGTATGATGTGAGGTCCCCCAGGATAGGACGCAGCATCCGTCCTGCCATGGAGAAGGTCTCCATGACACACTCTAGTGGACAGCAGAAGCAAAGACGCACAGAGAACACACCTGCGGCAGACACTGGGAATCCGTGGTGTGCATGCACACGTGCGTGCGTGTCAGTGCCCATGTGTGTGAGTGCATGTGTGTGCACATGTGTGTGAGTGCACGTGTGTGTGACTGCACGTGTGTGTGTGCGTGTGTGAGCACTGGCAGCCAACCAAAAACACAGAGGACTGGAAAGATGAAAGACACACCCCGAAAGCTGGCAGTGGTGACGACAGGGAGAGGGAGTCGCGCGTGCTACACATTTTCCCCGGCTGCCCCTGTTTTCTAACGCGACTGCCATGCGTACGCATCTGCGTGTCCCCCGTGTCAGCATACACACTGCAATGGGAACGGAGACCTCCTGCCCAGGCCTCACCCCTTCTTGTTCCACAGCTGCACACATGCCAGCCGGCCCCACACCTCCTAGGGTGCCTGGTCTTCCTGGCTTCCTGACCTGCTCAGGTCGTCACCTCAGACTCTGGGCTTCACCCCTGAGCACCCCAGTGTCCACACCTGAGCTCCACCTGGCCAGCTGCTGGGACCCCAGTGTCCACACCTGAGCTCCACCTGGCCAGCTGCTGGGATGTGGAGGGGAGTGCCCTCCAGTTTCAGCACGCCCCCCCACTTCCTTGGCCACCAAGAGATACCTCTCTCTCCCTCTCTCTTCCTCTCCTCCTCTCTCTCTCTCCTTTCCTTCCTCCTTCATTCTTTTCTCTCTCTCTCCCTCCCTCTCTCTCTCTCTTTGTGGTGCTGGGAACCAAAGATCTGGCACCAACTAGGTCCTACTAGTTGTAAAGTTGCCGCTGGTACAAACTCTGCACATGGCACAGCGGGTCCGGGTCCCTTGGCCTGAATCCCAGGGCTACCTGTACCTCCCATGGCCCAGCCATCCCCCTACTATGGTTCCCACCTCCCTGGGGTCCCTCAACTCCTAGACACAGCAGGCTCTCCTGCTTCCATGGCTTCTTCCCACAGCTTCCTCCACGTGACACACCTCCCTCTTCCTCACGGGATTTGCTCCCCTCCACAGCTCTGGGCGTGCCCCAACACCCCTGCCAGACCCCACCCTGAAGGTTCCCTGTGGCTCCACCCCCCCCCCCCCACTCCACCCACCACGCTGTCCTCACCTTCCTGGTCCACACCCTGCCTGGCCTCACCTCCCAGCGCTGAGACCGTGTGGCAGTTCGCAGCATGGCTGGTCTCAGTTTCCCCATCTGTCAGGCAGGGAGCACTCTCCCACAGAGCTACCATGAAGCCTACGCACGTGGCAGGCACACTCAGTGTTCAGCACAGCGCCTGGCCTGGCCCAGGAGAGCCAGACAGGGACCCTCTGTCCCCGCACGCTGGGGCCACGCCTGGAGCCCCACGCACATCAGCGCGCTAGGAGGGGACGCGGCTTTTCTGAGCAAAGTATTCAGAACTCATACTTCCATCAGTATCCTCAGGAAAATAAAGGATCTTATTTTAATCCAAAACTACTCCCCTGCGCTCACAAAACCAAGGGCAAGGCCACTGCAGACGGAGTCAAGTCACCGAGCACTAACTGCAGCCCTGTGACATGGCCCCTGCGCAAGGCTCTGGGCGGTCATCCACGCAGCACTGGCATCGGGCCCCACCCTGATGTCCTACACAACAGGAGCACCAGCTGCAGCGCTGAACCAGGGGTGGGTGGAACTTCATGGCTGACGGTCGGAGATGCCGGCGGGGTCACCCATGGCAGGATGCTCCCAGCCAGCCTCACCATCTTCTTACAACCAAAGGGCACTCCAAGACCAAGGCATACATATTTAAGTACTGAACCCTCTTTTTCAATTTTTTCATTATGATACTAAAATAAAAATCAGGGGGTGGGGGGGGGGTGAAGCGAGCAGGCCACAGGTTGGACACACCTGTCTGAACCTTGTAAAACCATTTGAGGAGCCACGCCATCCCCGCGTGAGGGGTGGAGAAGGGCCCGTGTCACCTGCCTTGCTGAACAGGATGGACACCACGAAGAGATCTAGCAGGAGGCTCTCCGACACGGCCTTGTAGTCGAAGTGGAAGAAGATGACAGTAAAGCTCAGGGTGGCGAACTGGTGCGCAGGGTTACAGAAGGACGTCCGCAGGAGCTTCATGCCGGCCATGGTCATCAGGAAAATGTCCCAGCTGTGGAGGAGACCACAGGTTAGTGACAGCATGAGGCCGGGTGGCAGCGACGGTCACTTAGGCAATAACCACATGACAGGTACTATGCAGACTCGGAGGCCGGGGATGGTGGCCCTGCCAACCGTCCATGGGCCTGCAGGGCCTCGGGGCATTGCAGGAACTGGCCTAAGGTATCCCACGGTGAAACTGGGGTCACTCAGTGCAGGGTGACCTCCCAGAGTGACAGCATCTCTGCAGAGACACCCATCTGTTATGGTTTGGATCTGGAGCACCCCCAGTCATGACCCAATCATGGGAGCTAGTCCATGGATTTCCTGCACTTGGCTCTGAGACCTGAATTCCCACTGCACTGTCCAGGGAGGTGGATCATTAAGAGGAGGGGAGAGGGGAGTGTGCACAACAGGAGCTGCGGAGGGGCAAGCTGGGACCTGGCAGGCAGGTGAACAAACCACAGCCCACGGTGAGCAGCCACTTCTGTCAGGACACAAATCTCCATGGCCCCCAAAAGTCCCCTCTGTGTGCAGGATGACTGGATCACGGGGACACTGTGCCTATAAATGGATTTGCCCATAGGTAATCTCGTGGCTGACTATGCAGCCACTGGATCACTGATATCACCACGTGAGGCGGTGTGACAATTCAACCTCGAGACCAGGCGCCGCCGACAGCTTCCCAGAGCACAGGAGGGGCCATCCTGGACAGCCAGTGCCCTCCAGAGAGACCCCAGTGGCACGGTAGCTGCAGACGGGACACCGCGGGTCTCCTTGCACGTCCTCAGCCAGAGGCGTAGCGCCAGGCCCTCATCCTGCACTGGACGTGGCGAGCTATGCATCTTTTCAGTTGGGACGGCCCATCTCCTGCTGCCTACTTTGACCTTGGCTGTGAGCTCAAGGCCTGCCCTGCTCCACGAGGACTTCCTGGGTGGGCCTGGCTGCACCCACTGGGAATGCCGGTCATTCACAGAAGCACACAGAACTCAGATATGGAGCTGTCCCCGGCCTGTCCGCACTCTGACAGGGCTGCAGGCCACCCTCTGCTTTTCTACCCAAGGTGACGGTCCCACCTGTGGACCTGAGGCCTGTGGTCTCAGAATTCCTAACCCCTCTCCAACCCAAACAGGTCTGGACGGAAGGAGGACAGCACCCAACAAAGTTCAGCAGACTCTCCTGAGTTCTGCGTTCAACAAAGGCTGGAAGACCATGGAGGGTGTGCGTCCTGCGTCTGCGAAGCTACCCAGAGTCCTGATGAGCATGTGCATGGTCACAGGCACGGCTGCTGGCAAAGACTAATTAGCATACCCTCACTGTGCCCGAGATAGAGAGCAGGTCTGAGTAAGGACACTGCGGGTCGGCGCCCAGGGCCGTCCAACAGGAGTGCACAGTCTTTTTGGCAACATAACTAGGAGGTTGGGGAGAAAAACCTCCTCCTCCTCTCCAAAGACACTGAACCAGTGACGCCCATCTTGTGTCAGAGAAGCAAATCCATGAAGTACCAGGCAGTTTCTACTTGGAAATTCAGAATAAATCCTTGTGGACAAAGCCAATGACCAGGCAGCACATCCGTCATGCCTCACGGAAACACAGGCATCCCGAAAGCACGAAGCCTCTCATGGTGTGGTGTCTGGATTACGGAGCTCTTGATAAATGTAGAGCAGCAATGATATACTGTCCCCTCTCCCAAGTACAAAACGACAGAGTGTTTGCTCACTGAGGTGACACAGAGCAGTTGGCAACATGCTGGGTGTGACAGTGAGGACCTCAGGGCTGCCGGTCACACTGTGCTTCCACCCCTCCCATTTCCTCGGTGACACTGAGCAGCTGCTCTAACTCCGCCTGGACCAGCATCTGTGCGAGCGTCGGGCCTGCAGCCCGGTGGGCTCCTGCTCTCGCTTTCTTGAGTGAAGATATGGGCCACATATACAACACGTGCCATAGTTCCTGTACTTGAGTACAATACCACTTCTTTTAAAATTTTGTTTTCATTATAACTGTAAAGAAGATCAAGACCAAAAACAACAGACCACAAGTTCGACAGCCCACTCACGATGGGGAGCCTCCGCCCAGCCCACTGACAGGGTACCAGTCCTCCACCCAGCCCACTCACTGGGTGCCAAGCCTCCGGTAGTTGCTTATGGAGAAAGCGTCGATCGTGAGGGCATTCAAGATGATTGCAGGGTACAAGACATACTTCTCAAAACACTGAAGCCACACGTAGAGCCTTTCAAACCACATTAAATGAGCAACATCTGAAAGAAATACAAAATCTGTTTAGAACAGTCTGTGACCAACGTGCCTTTCCCCTCAGTGCGGCTTCAGTAACAAGCAATAATCCCCTTTTCTCTCTTGTGCAAGCCGCTCTCATGGGTCCCCGACACCAGCCGTGGGAGGTGACCGTCCCCTGGGCAGCAGCCCACAGCTCTGGCCGGAACAGTGCAATATGGTCACAACGAGGACAGAGCCTGCGCCCTGGGGTCAGTTCTCATCTGTAGTTGCCGCAACAGCACAAGCTGCCCCATGTGTCAGGTCAGCGCAGTGGCCAGGGTGGGAAGGGGGGAGGTGGGAACCGGAAGCAGTCCCGGGCTCCCTCTATACTTGGTGTGACCTCGAGGGCTGGGGCTGCTTTCCCAGTGTCTGTGTGTCTGTGTCTGCCTCTGTCATCTTCAAATCCACAACCACACCCTGGATGGTGCCTACCACGTAGAGAAAGCTCATCTCCAAGCCACCACGTGGCACCTCCCAGATTGTTCCGATCCTTCCGGATGGAGGACGAGCAGAGGTGGCTCCCAGTCCCCCGGGGTCTGAGGTTTTCACGAGCTGGCGTTGCCTCTACCAGCCCCTCGCGTGTGACGTTCATCTGTCCTTCTGAGCCCTCCTTTTCTGTGTCCTACTGTCCCCGAGGCTACTGCTGGGGACAGGTCCTCCCTCTGCTGCTTTTCTGGTAGGAGGTGGGAACTGGACATGAACAGGACTCACATTTTCCCCCTCAGCTTAAAACAATGTATTTTAACAAGATATTTTATGTAAGCTTCACAGAAACCACAATAACAAATGTAGCAAAAACATTCAAAAGATTAGGTGTGAAGATTAAGGCTGGGGTAGGAACTCAACCCTAGGCTTTCTCAATGGGCAAATGTATAATGTTTCCTGGGGCGGATTTGGAAATATGCTATTTCACAATGAATGAGTTTTTATAAAAAATTAATGAAATTGAGGTGTAAAATACATTTTACATGTAGATGAGAGGGCTTTCACCTTTTGTGAACAGATATGAAAATTAAGAAAAACAAATCAAGACCCTCCCCCTTCCCCTTCAAGCAAATGGCTTTGACCCGTACTCGCTACAGGAAATAGAATCTGGGCGTCAGACTCCCTCACCTGCCCGTCCGCTAGGTGACAAACACGCCTGCAGTCACGTCCACCATCCTGCTCCTCCCCAGGTTGTGCCCCAGGGTGCCCCTGCACCTGAGCTCCCGGCACGCTGGTCCATGGGGACTCCCTTGCTGCACCCCAGCTCTTTCCTGTCCTTCCCAGGCGCAACACTCCCCCCATCCTGTGGCCCCTCTGTCCCCTTGTGCACACACAGGGTTTGGAAAAGCTAGCAGCATCCTGCGACCCCACAGCCGCGGGCCCTGGGCTGCAGCGGCTCACACAGTGGAAGCCTTCTCCGAGGGTTCTGATCATCTGACACACGAGCTTCTAAGCCAGCTCACCCGCCTTTTCCCTGCTGGGTTACACATCTTGTCCTACTGGTTTCTAGGGCATCTTGAGTCTTCAGTGGGCACATGAATGGAGAAATTACCGCACTTGGGATTGCTTTTTGCTCTCCCGATAGTATCTTTCACAGGACAGGAACACATACACTAACATGACATAACTGAATTCTTTTCACGCTAAGCCCTTTGCTGTAGTGTTTAAGAGACAAAGACCATCACCACGTTTTCTCACCTTTTTCTCCAAGACCTTTCTCATTTCATCTTTCAGATCTAGATCTGCAAACTCTGAAGCTGGTTCTGTGTAGAGCAAGAGGCCAGCCCCCAGCCCGTGTCCCCCTGTCAGTCCTTGTCTGACTGCCCCCATTCACTGAGAAGTCCTACCTCCCTGCACTGACGCAACCACGATGCCTTACGTGCCTCCACATCGCAGGCTGCTTTCCTGGAATGCCCCTCTGACTCACCTGCTGGGGAAACACCTTGTTTTTCCAAAATCCCAGTGCCATGCCTTGAGGAGACTTCTGGGCACCTTGGGCTCTGCTCCCAGCAGTCGCCACGGGCCAGGCATCCAGACAGTCCACTGTGGTGGGATCAGGGCTTAGCACCTGCCCTGCTTAGGACTGTCAGCTCATGGTGGGAGGATGGAGGCACAGACTTGAAGGGACTGTGCTAGGTGCTTTATAAAAGCTGTGCCCCCACCGTGCCCCAATACCACTTTCCCGTGATGCTCTGGCTCACGTACTGCCTGTCACCTGTCTGCTGGACACTGAGTCAGGCCTTCTGGGCTTATTTCTAATTTCAAGGCAAAGTATGTTATTCTCACAAGCCATCCCTCGATGTCCTAACTCTAGAGTGTCCATGCCATCATGGCCCAGCAGAATAAGTATTCGCTTACATCTTAAACGTTCTACCGGGTTTGGAGTTTGCCAAAGGCAGGGGCTGAGTCTCACCTGGTGTAGTGATTAAGGTGCTTCGTGGCTGTCATCGAGTTGGGTTATCTCTGTTACTGGGAGAGGACGTTCCTAAGGCTTTCACTGAACAAAGGTGGACCACACTCCGGGAGGCTGTGGAGGGAGGACTTCGGAAGCTCAGGCCCAGTCTGAGTGCTAAGTTACGCTTTTGTCACTGTGACTCAATACCCGACATCCACAACTTAAGGAGGAAATATTTATTTTAGCTCACAGTTTTAGAAAGTCACAGTCCATTCACGTGTGGGTGGCTGGAAAATGGTAGAATCATAGGGTGGGGCTGCGGCTAGAGCCAGAGCCGGTGGGAGACAGAGATCCTCGCAGCGGCAAGGCAGAATCAAGACAAGAACGGGAGGAAAGGTAGAACCAGCACCCGCCCTCCCAGCCAGGCCTCACCTCCCAACAGAACACAGTATCCATAGGTACATGAGGCTTTCGGGGACACTCCAGGTCCAAACCATGATACTGGGCAACTAACAACTTGGTAAGACTTTGCCTCAAAATTGAAAATAAAAGCAGACTATGGATGTAGTTCAGAGTGAGGGCCCTGGGCTGGATTCCCAGTTCCACCAAATAAATAAATAAATAAATAGATAGATAGACTACAGAAACCAAGTAGCCCCTTGAAATTTGCTTTTCTGATTGCAAAACAACAATGAGAAGTTTTAACTGGATTGTACTAAACAACACTCCTACTTTAATGTCTCCCAAGGTGCAGTCAGTGACAAGAATGTTTCTTTCCATGCAAAGTAATGGTTTTTCTGATTTCTCAATTTATGAGAGACTAACAGTGTCAGCTTGAGGCCATCGCATCAAATGCAACAGAATCTACTTTAAAAAATGCATTTAGAGAGTCCCATCGGTGTTTGCAGCCATTTCAGAGCAGTGTGGCACCCTGGCTAGAGTCCTGTAACAAAGAAAACCGTGCTGCAGACACCGTGAGTCCACCTCTGTGCCTAAGCGTGGCCACTCCTGGCAGCAGGGGACTCGGACCATCTGGCTGGGGGGCGCGGGGGCGCACAGGGGCTGTCGGTCTCCAAAAGCTGGTCAGATTTGCTCTACAGCATGGTACTTTCCAGTGGGCTGAGAGCAGACAGACCCCGGAGGGGTGCGGTCCTGCTGCATGCGGAAAGGACTGCAGACGGTGACAATGAAACCAGACTGTCTAGAAAGACTACTGCTTGCACAGTGCAGAGACACAGAGCACGACGGACTCCAACGACGCGGAAGCCAGTGGAGCCCGGCATTAGTCGCCGCATCCCAGGGAGGACGTGGGAGGGGGGTGACTCGCTCAGTGGCTATCAGCCGTCTGAGCTACCTAAGACATGCGTGAGCACGGAGTGTGTGTGTGCGGGCATGTAGTGTGTGTGTGTGCGAGCGCGCGTGTGTGTGAGCATAGCTATGTGTGTGTTAACATGGGGTGTGTGTGCGGGCAGGGAGTGGGTGTGTGAGAGCATGAGTGCATGTGTATTAACATGGGGTGTGTCTGAGCTAACATGGGATGTGTGTGTGAGAGGATGTGTGTGTGTGAGCATGGGGGTATGTAGACATGGAGTGTGTGAGAGCATGGGTGTGTGGGTGAACACAGGTGTGGGGGGCACCAGTGTATGTGGGAGCATGACTGTGTGTGTATGAGCACTGTGTCTGTGTGTGCGCACGGGTGTGTGTGTGTATGTGAGCATGGGGACGCGTGTGAACAACCCAGCTTCCTTCTCAGCCTGACAGTGGCACTCTCGCAGGCCTCACGGAGCCTTGGGTGCTGAGCTCCGCCCCCGCCTGACCTGGGTGCTATGAAATGGCAGCACGTGTCCAGGCAGAAGCAAAGGTGGACGTGGGGGATGGCAGCTCTGATGGGCGCTGTGTCAGGCTTCCAAAGAAAAAAGCTAACACCAGTTCATTCGTGAGTTACCAAAACCACCATGAGCTGTTTTCTAGGACCCTTAAGAAGAACGAAAGACGCCTTGCAGAAGACAGAGCACAGAGCCAGGCACGGAAACGAGTGGCTGCAGTCCCCGTAACCAAGGAGGTGGAGCAGGAGGACCAGAGCTGCAGACTGGACTGGGCACCTTAGGGAGACCACTTCTCAAAATAAGAAAAGGGTTGAGGGTGTATCTCCATGTGGAGAGAGAGAGAGAGAGAGAGAGAGAGAGAGAGAGAGAGAGAGAGAGAATAAGAAAGAGAAAAAGGAAATGGAAAGAAAGCACAGGCTGGGTGAGAAGCCCGGCTGGGCTGCAGCTCCTGAGTCCCGCCCGAGCACTGGCAAGGCTTGAGTCTAGATGCCTCGGACTAGGAACTACAGGAAGGCTGCTCCCGCAGGAGTCCACTAGCCGGGGCAACGTGCGCCTAGGGACTGCAGCACAAGGACAAGAGGTAACACCCGAGCTTGGGAGGAAAAAGCACCTGGTCAGCATGACCCTGACCAGGGGAAACAGGCCACGGGGCTCCCACGATGGACCCTGAGTCTCACTGAGAGGCACAGGGGAGGGGTGGTCGATACCCACCTGCTGTCCTCAGTGTGTGTGTATGTGGGGGGCAGGTGTGGCCCTGGATACTAGGGGCAAGTCTTTCCTGGAAGACTGGCGCCAACAAAGCAGAGGTGGACAAGGGAGTGGAGAAGAGTTGCCACAAATATCAGAATGACAGTGTAGGCACAAATCCCACAGGCCACCAACAGCAAATCAGTTTGGGGTCTGTTTGTCTGCCTGCTGATGGAGAGCTAGCTGACTGTACTTTTGTTATTACTGTGTCGGCCAACCTGACATCCACAACCTAACGGGGGAAGGTTTCTCCAGCTCACGGTTTCAGGGGATCAGTCCACGGTGGGCTGGTTCCAAAGCAGGAATGCCATGGCGGAAGGGCACAGGCACAGGGCAGCAAAGCTGCTTAGTGCAGGGCAGCTGGTAAACAAAGTAGGGCACAGTGCCAGAGAGGACGGGGAGACAGACCAGGCACACAGCCCAAGGCCATGCCTCTGTCCCCTTCACAGACACACCCCCAGCAGTCTCCGCCATTTCCCCCCACCCCATGGATGCCAGACCAGTCGAAGACCCTCCATTCTGAGCATACTACCTATCCAGAATCCTTCTGAGAACATCATTCCTTTGTTCTAAAGAACACTTCAGCCTCCACATAAAGAAACCATCAAGCAGGGGAAGGGAGGGGCGACTGCTCACAGCAAATAAAAGGCAAATAAAAATGCAGGAAGCCCATAAAACAGAAGGGCCAGTGGGGAGCGCTGAGTTAGAGAGGAAACTCCATCCTTTCCTATGGAGCCACTGCAGAAAGCTAATAAAAAGGACAGAAGGGCTCACAAAAGCAGCAACACGATGGGCACGCTTCTGAAGTCCCTGAACTGTCTCGGCAGGCACACAAAGCTGCAAAGAAAAGCGCGATGATGTTTCGTAACTGCCTTCTTGTGATGTCCTGAGTATGCAAAGAGGCTGGGAACAGACACTACTCAGGCACCAGCTTTTCTCTTCCCCAGGAATATGAGGCCCTTGAGCAAAAGCAAGGCGAACCAGCCACGCCGGTTACACATCCTCACGAGGCTCCTCGAAGTCAGCTTTACACTGTCTTAAAAGGCTTTTGGTCTGCATTTTATTTACGCGCTTATGCTACTAAAATAAGTCTTTCCCAGTAATTAAAGATGAGTTACAAACCCGCGGGATGGTTCAGCTTTAGGGAGACAGACTGCTGACCCCCGTGTGAGTTGCACTCAAGCTGCAAGCGTCCAGGGTCTCCTGTTGTAGGGAGGCGGGGTGCACACAGGCAGATCCACAGCCCTGGTGACGGGGGCATCACAGCAGAGGCCCTGCTGAGTGAGGTGCACATGCAGGCTGTGAGCACACCTGTGCACAGACAATGGTTTTCCTCTCGAAGCGCCTGTCACTGTCACCTTTCCTGTGGGCCAAGGACATGTGCATGCCAGGTACACACGTCATAAATGGAGGGTTGTCATGGCTAAATGTGAAGGGAATCATACCCCTTGGAGCCCTCCAACTCTGCTCAGGGTGGACCCCAGGCACATGACCTTGACTTTCCCCAAGAAACCCACTGATGCACCCGTGGCCTCCTGCTGTTCCTGGATTCCCCCTCCTCCCCTTTGAAGGCTGACCCCGGACATTTCCTTCAGGCTCCCACTCAGATCTCTTTTAAAAGACCTGTCCGTCTTCCACCTTCAAATCTGAATTAGGGCCCCTCAGCCCTGCTCCTAGGGTCCCTCTGCTTTGATTCACTGGACCTGAGACAGTTTCCCTTTGTAAGTTGAGTATTTGAGGTACTCCGTGACAGGGTAAGACAGCCGACTGGCACAGAGCTGACCCTCCAGCTCTGTTCCTGGCCCTGTCTCTGACGCTGGCCACACTGCCCTGGGCTTCTCTCTTCCTGCATTTCTTCCAGCTGCTCCATAAATCTGGCCTCACTGCCATCGTCCTCTGCCACCCGTCTGGAGAGGTCTGACAAGGAGCCAGTGTCCCTGGCATGGGGGATGCCAGTTGGAGTGTAGCTGCAGGAGGCAGAGGTTCCAGAACACACAGTCCCATGCAGAATGACTCCTGATCGGGCTTCCCACAGGCAGTCTGGCCACGTCCCCTGCCTGTGGTGCCCTCCCGCGTCACCCACGTGCCAAGACCCCAGCCCAGCAGAGACACCCCAGAGCTAAGCACTGGCCCCCATGCCCTGTTCCTCAGCTCTCACTGCATACATTTCAAAAGACTTTATATGTGTTACCAGATTTGATAGCGCCCCCATGGGTAAGTCTAATGGGTCATTCAGATATTACTATCACCTATTAACTAAAATCTTCAAAACTATAGGACACAGTGGGGCCTGGTGGTACAGGCCTGTAATCCCTGCACTCTTGAGAGGCTGGCTCCGGCCCAGGCAACTTAATGACTTAGCAAGACCTATCTCAAAATAAGGACTCAACCGGGGGAGGGGGCGCTGTGTAGCTCAGTCCTGGGCTCAGTCCTCAGTAGAGAAGAAAAAGGAGCTAGACGACACACATAGGGCCCCCCGCTGCCCGGACCCCAGGTGAAGGGAGGCACAGGCCCCCCTGCCCGGACCCCAGGTGAAGGGAGGCACAGGCCCCCCTGCCCGGACCCCAGGTGAAGGGAGGCACAGGCCCCCTGCTGCCCGGACCCCAGGTGAAGGGAGGCACAGGCCCCCCTGCCCGGACCCCAGGTGAAGGGAG